>JASCZI010121545.1:0-15684 GCA_036250425.1 Stylosanthes scabra | reverse complement strand
CTAATGCAAAGAACAAATGTGAAAGATCATTCTTGAACTAGTTTATGATACCAAGATCAATGCATAACCAAATTTTATGTCACTTATTCAATTAAACTTCAATCTTTGCAATACACAAACCATTGATAATATGTTTAATCTCATGAACTAGTATAGAAATGAAACCAAAAGTAAGAACCAATTATACCTCTCGGTTGAACTTGATTCTCTAATTGATGAACAAGATGAATCCTTTGAATATTGATAGAAACTTGCAGATTTTGATATGTTATTGGATTAATCCATTGGCTTGATAAAATAGAGCTCCTCCTCCTTAATCTTAAGTGTATTTAGCCACTCATGATTATGAATGACTCAAAGAAAGGTATGAAAGTGGTTCTTGAATGCATGAACATTCAAAGAACTCAAAAGTAAGAGAGAAAGATAGAATCTTGAGAGAAAAAGATAGAACTGAAATAATTCTTTTTCTAATGAAGTTGCAATGTACAAAGGATAGAAAACTTCAATGGAAAACTAGACTAAATTCCTAAGAAAAGCTAAAACTTAGAATGTGAGAATCTAAATCTATGATTGAATGAAACATGAATGAGGTGTTTATAATAATGAATGATGCTAGAAACTTGAAGTTTCCATCTATTTATAAGTTTACATAATGGGAAAATGAAATACAAATGCATCCCAAATGAAATTACATTTTCTGCCTATGACAGCTTGACTCACGCCTAGACTTTGGTTCTGGCGCCTAGGCTTGGGCTGTGTTGAAGGCTGATTATGGATGCCTAGGTGTTGGTGCTGGCGCCTGGGCATGAGCTTGGTGTAAGGCTGGGCCACGCCTAGACTTTAGATGTCATGCCTAGGCGTAGTGTTGTTGGGCTTGAGCTCTGGTGCTGTCTAGACACGCCTAGACTTTGGATGCCACGCCTAGACTTTGGGCTTTGGTGCTTGTCTAGGCCACGCCTAGACTTTGGGTGCCACGCCTAGACCTTGAGCCTTGGTGTTAGTCTAGGCCACGCCTAGACTTTGGGTGCCATGCCTAGACTTTGAGCCTTGGTGCTGTCTAGGCCACGCCTAGACTTTGGGTTGGGTGCCTAGGCGTGGGCTCTCTGGATGCTGCTGGGTGACGCCTAGGCGCCGACTTTCACGCCTAGGCGTGAGCTCTCTGCTCCAGAACTCTATTTCTTGCTCCTCATGCTTCTTTATTCATTTTTCTGTAAATTAACAACAAAATAATCAAAGTACCTATGAAATCTAATAATTAACAATTTACAAACATATCTACTAATTTTCCATGATTTTAAGTTAATTATATGAAGAATAGTGCATGAATTAGGAGAAGAAATCCATAATGATGGTCATGCATCAGGTTTAGAAAATCGCCCCTACCTCAAGTTATCGCAATTTCAAGCTTACGGCTTAAACCATGGTGCAGAGATCACAGTGGCAACCCAACTTTGTCCACATCTTTAATGTATCAAACGAACTCCGAATCAAGAAAACTTTATGTCCACGCGACTGTCTTGAAATGAGGTTTCTAACGAATCATGTTTTTACGACTACTCAAACTCTAGAAATGAAGAGAAAACTGAGACTGACTCTATTTTTCTGCAACACTACCTTACTCTCTTGTAGGCCTCTAAATGACGCGTAACGATTGAGTATTCTACAAAAACTTATATGAATACAAACTATGGACAGTAATATTCTTATAGAATGTGGTTACGAAGAATACAGAGACCCATAGAATTTATTACAAATTTTCAAAGTGATTTGTAGTGCTGAAAATCCTACCAGAAAAACATTCTAGTGAAACAACCTTCACTTGAAAATCCATAACAAATTCTACGATTATCGAAACAACATGAAATTTTATATCGTGATAGTAAACTTTACCACTTCTCACTACCCCACTTCTCACTACCTTTTGGTCCCATTCAATTTGGAGTTGAGTTGAATTTAATAATAAGTTTTCATTAAAACTGTCCAGCATCCTTTTTGACAACAAAACAGCAAATACAACTTTTCTTTGAAAATCCACTAAAAATTCAATTCAACTCACTTAGGCACCAAAATTGGTGAGATAAAAATAGACAAACTAATCTTCAAGTTCCAATTGGTTTTAGGTCAAAAACAAAACTTTGTTAAGCCCTGTTTTCAAAATCAGCAAACATAGTAACTTTCAAGTTGCACAACTTTCACTTCAAAACTCCAAATCACTTAAGACATGTTTAGAATCTACCTTAACTCATCCAGAAACATATTTACTTTGGTGGCAACTCAAAAGCTATTTTATTTTAGAAATTACAAGCCTGAGAAGTTACGACATTATTCTGCCGAAATTGGTTTTTCCAGCCTTAAGCACTGATTTTAAAAAATTCATAACTTCTCATCCTCAACTCCAAAAGCAATGAAGTTTTATAGTGATAAAATATATTCATCAGACTTTCAAATAACACTAGTTTCACTTGAAAATTCATTTTGTACTAGTCGCAGCAGAGCAAACAAGTACTGTTCTAGTTCACACTTTTCTGCAGAAAACAGACTTGACCACTAAACTTGAAAAAATCACCAAAAAATCACATACTCATGAAAACTCGTCAAACTTTGCAAATTTACTCTAGACGTCCTAAATTGTACAACGAACTTGGTTTCACGAATTTTCAACAAGTATGGAATGAGTTACAGTCGTTCAAAGTTACCGCCATAGACTAAAACATGGACAGAATCATATTTTCGATAATGTAACTTCAAAATCTTGCAACAAATCCCACATTCATCAGAATTTCATCAACTCTAACACACATCCAAGGCATCTAAAACAGATTTGACACAAGGTTATACCCTTAATACCCTTAAACAGATTGGGACGCCTTCATCGTCGCTCCAACGAGCTCCAACGGTACATGCATCATCTACAACGGCGTCTCCGTCGACATGCAACGATGGTGGATGGCGGAGCAGAACTTCTGCAGCAGCTACAACACCATTAACAGCTCTGGGAAGAAGAGAGATGGCAGAGAATGGCGACGGTGACATGGCTCCAGTGGTGGCGGACCATAGCACCACCAACAAAAGCGGTTCCGGCACCTACGACAACCAAAACAGCAGCAGCAGCTATGCTCCTTCTTCCTCCATCAACGGCCAGTTGCTGCTGCTTCCCTTCCCCTTAATCTCCTCTCTCGTTCATGGCAGCGGTGTCCTCAAGCTCTTTCTCACTCTCACATTGCTGGTTTTCTTCTTTCATTCTCCCTTTCCCTTTCTTTTGTTTTCTTTCTGATCGTTCCTCTCTATCTCATGTTCTTTTGTGTGCTTGTGTTTGTATTTGTATTATGTGTGTGAGTGTTGGTGTGTTATGTGAGTTTAAGAAAGAGAGGCTGGGTGTGTTGTGTTGTTGTTTGTGTGTTTATGTGAGAGTGAAATTACTGACTGTGAGTGTAAGTGAATGTGGGTAAGTTTGTGAGCTTAGTAAATCTGTGGGTGTATGTGAGCCTTAGGGGCTCGTTGGTAGTTTTATGTATATACATATATAATAATAAGAAAATGAAGATAACTATTAGATAAAAAAAAGGGTTAAGATGGCAATTTGGCATGTCATATGACTTAGAGAAGAATGTGTCTAAAGTGGCACCTTTATTAGTATAATAATACTCTACCATAAATTATTTTATCAACATAAATACTAATTTCTAGATACTACTAAATGATTTAAAATAAAATCTTTTCTTTATAATTAAAGTAATAACTTTAAATGCTTAATAATTATTCAAATTAAATCATATAAAGTTATTATTACTTTATATATCTTAAATTTTTTTTAATAGGATTTTTATCCAAGGAAAATAAGCAATTACTTATAAATAGAGTATTATTTAGTTCAAACTAAGACACTTAAATATAAAAATAGTACTCAATCGATATAATTTTCTTCGATAAAATATTATATATGTATAATAAATGAAAATAAATTCTTAATAAAATCAATTTAATCAAAACTAATACATAATTATATTTTCAAAAAATCGGAATTTTACACATGTGCATCAATCACCACCACCTCAACCTCCCTCGAACCATCACTTGTCGTCACATTACCACCACCACCACCAACGACATCAATCAAACAAAATCTTTCAACTTTATTGCTAACCAACACAAGAATGTAGATCATCATGGACACTTAACAGAAGAGACCAAGCCTTCTGTTGAAAAGAAACCTTTTTTCTATTTAGTATTTTCTGTTTTTTTAATCGATATTAGAATCTTGCGAGGTGAGGTTGAAGCGCCACAAGGCTAGCTGCTTTTCAAGAAAGCACATAGCTCAATTGGCGAAGGTGGAAAGTGCGACAAAGGAGGAAAGTTGATGGGTGGGTGGGAAGAGAGAAGGGAAGGGTGGGGCAGAGGAGGGAAGTGGGAGGGTGGGCGTGGCGGAGGAGGGAAGTTGGTGGGTGGGTGGGAAAACGAGGGGAAAAGTGAGGCTGAAAAGGGAAATGGGAAGGTGGGTGCGGTAGAAAAGGGAAGTGAGTGGGATGGGAGACAGAGTTGTGCGACGAAGATCTAAATGGAGATGCATGTAGTTGATGTAGTTGAACTAGATTTTTTTTTAAAAAAAGTGTTAAGGATATTTTAGTTATTTTATTTTTTTAATCTTCACTCAATTTAATTTTATATACTTTAAACCAAATACAATAAACAAATCTAATTTAATCAAGTCTTAATTTTCTAGTATCAATTTTTTTGCCTGCCGCAGCCTAATAGACTTAACAGTTTGATGAACGGTTGGATTTTTACCACCATTCTCCAAATCATTATCATTACAAGCTGCAACAGATTTCACATGCAAAGTGAAATAAGAACAAGTTGGTGCAACAGCACATGGTGAACCTGCATGACTGCGATCATGGTTGGTGTCTACTATCTACTGACCCACAGACCTTCCCATTGGGCCACGTGTACGGCCACGATGGCGTGTGACAATGCGATCCTGCGGAGCACCTTCGCTTAACTTTCTCCGACATAGGCACAACAAAATCGTCAAAATCCGCTTTCACCGCTTCTTCTTCAGATCTCGCCGCACTTTCCGCGTCCGTACAGTCGCCGGCGATTTTTCCGGCAATATTTCGCCGGAAAGTTCATCCGTTCTCCGCCACTGCTAATCAAGTCTTCCCCGAGGGTACGTGCGATTCACACACCTCGCTTGAGTTGCGATCGTGTGAGTTCCTAGGTTTAGGGTTTTACGTTCCTACTTACTGTAAATAAATAGAGTATCGAAAAATAGTGTTTGATTAAAACGTGATGTTTGGATACACCTTTTAGTAGCATCGAAGTTCATCGATTTTCTGTAATTGCATTTTCCTAATATATCCCCAAAATGCTTGAAAGAAGTGTTTTTTATCCCTGCATGTTGGATTTTTAGTACAAGGAATTCATTTTCATTATTTTTGGTTGTTCAATTTCAGGAATATTGAGTAGCTAAGAGAGTATCGCACACTGGGTTTTCTATGAATTTTTGAAGCGCTTCTTTTGAGCTGAGTTGGAAATTTCAGTGTACATTTTTTTCATTGTGGAAAAGCCATTATAGCCTGAATTTTGTTATTAAGGAGGAGTTTGCAGTGAAGAAGTGAAATGGTATGTTTTATGCTTCATTATTTGGAACTTGAGGTTTTGATTTGCATTTTGAAATGAGCATTGTTGTTGTTTTATTGTTGTTCTCTAGGTTAAGAGATTGAATTCTTACCTACCTCTCTTCATGCTTCTTCTCTTTGCTATTTGTGGTGGTGAAGCTTTTGATATTTGAGGTTCAAGTGGGTCGTGGTTTTGAGTGTGACAGCTTGAGAGGAAAAATTAAAAATTAGGATCATGTGTTATTTGAGTTTAATGCTGCATACATTTTGGCTCATAATAAGCGTCTAAAACCTTGTGGTAGGGCTAGATATTGGGATGGATGTACTGTTTGATTTCCTATTTGGTATGGTACTTTGAAAGCTGAGGAGCAAGTTCAAATTTAGTAAGAAAAGATTTATACTGGTTAGAGAATTTACCAGTATGGTTTACAATGTTATATCTAATCTCTACAGATTATTGTACTTTAATATGAAATTATCATGGATTTTTCTAGTCAACAAGATAACAAAGCTGTCCCTTTATCTTTTGTTGCATTAACTACTAAGTATTAATTACCAAGTGATCTTTATGCCAGTGGATGATTCACTTTTGCTGTGTATAGGATTTATGATAGTTATGACCACATGAATAAGAAATGTGCTTAAAATATAGGATTTATGCAAGTGTTTTCATATCGTAGTGTTTTGAACATTTTTATGTATGAAGCTCAGATTTATTTTGAGTGCTAGTAATAATTAAGCTGAGCCCATAGAGAATTGGAAATCGGAGCTTTTGGAGCAAAAAATCACTATTTTGTTTTTCTATGTTTATTAATAGCACTGATATTGTGTGAATTCTTTTCCTATTATTTATAAAATGCATACTAAAGTTTATTTTATATGTAGTGTAGCCAATATTTTAGGGTTGCAATTTTCTGTTTTAATTTTTTTGCTAGGGGCATCTTTCTAAAAGGAATTTTTTACAGTCTTTCCCCAATCAGGCATTTTGGATGGCAAAGGATACTGGAAGTTTGAATGATGGTGACATGACATGTGACGATTCTTCTAGACTTGAGTCCAAGAGGGCTCATCAATGGTTCATGGATGCTCCTGAAGCGGAATTATTTCCCAATAAGAAACAGGCAGTAGCTCCCCCAAACAATTTACTGTCAGGAATGCTTAACTCCAATCTTTCTTCTTGGGGAAATTCCTCAAGTTTCCAACCTTTAACCGATGATTTCACTGAACAATTGTTTGACCCAGATACAGCTACTACCAATCATGGGGATGCAAATATTTCATCTGTTAGCATGGACAATAAGTTAGGTGGAGAGAGAAAGGATAGCATGAATCCCTATGGGAGTGCTCCATCATTTGGTTTATCAATGTCCTGTACATTGGATGATCCTTGTTTAGTTTTCAATTATGATGGAATTAGAAAAGTTAAAGTTAATGAAGTGAAGGAATCTCATAATGGCATGTCTGTCCCTGAAAATAATCCCTATGATAATGGAGTCAGCAGCACTGTGTTAAATCCTCAGGCATACAAGGGTGACGATAGTTCCATGTCAATGAATCTCGCCTACACCAAAGGGGATGCTAATATAATATCAATGGATGACCCGTACTGCAGGACAGATAACAGTTTAATGTCAGTGGTTCAATCTCATAACAAGGGAGAGGATGGCTTATCTATTCATCAAACGTACAAAGACATTTGTAATACAATATCAATGGATCAAGGATTTAGCAAGGTGGATAGCAGCATGGCATCTATTGCCCAAGCTTATAAGGCTGATGACAATTCTATGTTAAGAGATTACTTTTTTGACAAGGTTGAAAATGGCACCGTATCAGCGGGTCAACCATATGGCCTGGGAGGAAACAACATGCCATTTGTTTCACCTTCTTATAACAGTGGGGAGAGCACTATTATATCCTTCGGTGGCTGCGATGATGATGATCCAACTCACTCTGGCCTATTCGTTTCCAGCTATGACATGTTGATGGGTCAAGCACTTAAACAGAAGTCGGAAGCTGTGAATGAGAAAGAGTTTGCAAGATCTAATTCTAATTTACTTCTGAATACAGCCCACACATCTGCATCTGAAACTGAAAGTGTTTCCAAGACAAAAGAAGAGATAAAGATGTCTAAGAAAGCTACTTCAAACAACTTCCCTTCAAATGTCAGAAGTTTGCTATCCACTGGCATGCTTGATGGTGTCTCTGTAAAGTATAAGGCTTGGTCGCGGGAGGTAAAATTTAGTATTCATGAGTTCATCTTTAACAGTAGCTTATCTGTCATCACATGTCTGGTTCTTCCTCTGCTTGTTAGAAGGAGCTTCGAGGAGTTATAAAAGGTGCTGGGTATTTATGCAGTTGTCAGTCTTGTAATTTTTCCAAGGTGAGTTTGTCCAATCCTGTTTATAGAGAAGAATCCTTTTTAAGCCAAATTGTTTTATCTGACTTATATTACATTTTCTCAAGGTTATTAATGCATATGAGTTTGAACGACATGCTGGTTGCAAGACAAAACACCCTAATAATCATATTTACTTTGAGAGTGGGAAAACTATATATGGGGTTGTACAAGAGCTCCGGAGCACTCCGCAGAATATGTTATTTGATGTTCTCCAGACAGTAACTGGTTCAGCAATCAATCAGAAGTCCTTCCGCATTTGGAAAGGTAATTTATGTTGGTCACTGACAACTATGTTCATTATTCACATTCGCATGGTTTGTTGAAACAAAATATTCCATCAATGTTCAATTTTCACATAAGTATTTTTTTCTTGTACAGAATCCTTTTTGGCTGCTGCTCGGGAACTCCAGCGCATTTGTGGAAAAGATGAAGTAAAGCAGCTATTATAAGGGAGAAATTTTGGCTTGTAAGATAGAACCCTCGTTGTTGGGTTTGTAGGCTTTATGTTTCAATACATATTTTGCTGGCTGATTGTCAAAGCTAACTACGTTGAGTTTTTTCTCTCACTTGAGTTGAAGTCATCACTGGGGGAAATAGAATGGAAATCTGCAAACAAAATGGAACACAAATTTTGCAAATTTGAATGTACTGTGGCCTGTGCATTCAGTATATTCCAATTCATGAAGAGAAATATATTTTGATATCATGATCTTAATGATGCAAGAGGAAAAAAAATCTTCACTGTGTTTTCTGATTACCGGATTGATTGTGTTACACTCAAAATTCTGAAGTAATTTTCTCTCTATTTGATAAGATGTTCACCAATGCCCTCTCCAGCTATATAGCGGATGGTATCATTGTCTGCTTCTTAATCTTGATGAGATACTTAGGCACTCAAACCTTTTTCATTTTGTTATGCTGAATTGAAAATGAAAACTTTATTTGATAAGCTAGTAAATTTGTGGTGCAGTATAAAGGTTTTTAATTGGTAAGGGAGTTGATTGGAATTTATCTTGGTTGTTGGTGCTGCTAACTCTTGTTCCAGTCACTGCAACAATATAATGTGTTATCAGAGTTCAACTACTTGTTAATTATCTTCCTGACTTGTTTAGATATGGTTAGATCTACTCCTGTAGAACACAATGGAAATATCAAATAAATAGAACCATGCACAGCTACTTTTGCCCCATATGTAATTCAGATGGGGCATAGTATGTTAAATGGTCAAGGATGGTTCAATTTTACATAAAAATTGGTAAGACTTTCCTTCATGCCTGTTCTTCTAGTGTTGTGATTCCAGCTCTTAAATTACTGATGGCTGTGAGCTTGTGATCACAATGTTCCTTTTTGGTGTTGGCTTCCTCTGGAATTTGTTTATCTGGCAACACAGGTTCATTACTTGGTGGCGTGTAATCTTTGCTTTTACCCCACACTACAAGGTACAGCCCCAAAACAATGATAATGGCACCAATCAACCTGTAAAATTTGCCAGATTCAGCTACTTGTTTTTGACTGAATTCTACATTATTTTTCATTACTCTTGGGCATTTGATAAAATTGGAACTTGATTTTAGTAATTTACCTGCCAAGAAATAGTTGCTCAGCTAGAATGAGGGAGCCCATAATAGCAACAATTACCATGCAGAGGGGATTAAATGCTGTTACAAAGACTGGGCCTCTAGTTTTCAACACCAATCCTTGCATGTAATAAGCCAGTCCTGAGCACACTATGCCCTGTAATAATTCAATTAGTTCCTTTTTCAATGAGAACTATAATTACTTGGATTTCTTAATTCTTAACCTTTACTGAAGTTATTGCATCATCTTTTAATTCATTCAAAATCATTGATTAAAAATAAAACTTTGAATTCTGAGGTAAGATGTCTCATGTAACATAAAGATTTTAGGGTTAAGTATAATTTTGTCCTTGATGTTTCGAAAAATTTTTAAAATACTTTTAACGTTTTGGTTCAATTTTTGTTTAATGTTTTAAATATGTTTCAATAATACCTTTAAGGATTAGTACCGATAACGAAGACGATGACCTTGTAATTGTATGTTGACGTGTCATTGTTAGGTCACCATAAAATTGGCACATCATATCATTATCCATGGTAATATGGTATAATTGAAACATATATTAACGTCAGGACTAAAATTTAAACCAAACGTTAACGATAAAATTATAATAAAATATAAATGCTGAGGACAAAAATAGGATATTATTATTATTGGTTTGGTTGGATGGCCTTACACTGTAGACAACAGCAAGCAATTTCATATCCCATTTCAGATACCAAACCGAAGGGTTGCCTCTTTCCATAATCATAGCCACTGCAGCACCTTCAGCTGCTCCCAAAATGCATATCCATGCAGTAAGAGAGAGCTCAGCTGGGTAGGCTTCAAGGGTTATAGTCTGTAGAAAGAAATATTGAAATTCTGTTACTCTGGGGAACTCTATCAAATCACTACCATTAATAATAAATGTATTCACTATCGTTGTATTTGGTATGACTCCATTTCAAGTGAGCATCAAACTCTATATAATAATAGTAGAGATATTGATCATTCCTAATTCCTATTTAATAAACTCTATATAAAGCGGGATTAGGAGATATTTAGTGCATATCATAATGTTTTTAAACTCTATATACACACGTAGCATGGAGGTTGAAATACAAATTAGACATGGAAAATGTTTGAACCTAACATATGTAATTATACATAAATACGGATACATATTTCATGTTTGTTTTTCTAGATAAAAATTGTTGCTATATCTATGACTTTTAAACCTAAAAGTTTTAAATTTGTTGATTTAATAAATACAAAACGAATATATTGAAAACCTAATTTTTTTTAAATTTTTAATAAGAATTTTTCTATTTTATAATCTTAACATGTGCATACATGATAGATAAACTCCAATATTAATTTCTCAAGAATTTTCAATATATTACTATTATACTGAAGAATAAAAACGAAGGAAAGAAAAAAGAGAATTTTCTTGAGAAATTTTTTGTTGCCCTTGGTATTTGCCAACCCAAGAATTCGATAACTAATTCATGGCGGATTTGAGTTTTTTTGGTATATTAATAATGGCTGAATAAATTAACTACTCACTTGGAGGATGACAAAACAGGCCCAACTAAAACAGCCAATTGTGATCATGACAAAGCCTTTTATTGCATGTTGAGTAATTTCATCACCATTGTGCTGCAGATTGTGATTATGGCTTCCATGTCTTCCAAAAAGCTCAAGAATTGGCCCTTTCAACAGTGTCATTACCATGGCCCCAGAAAGTGTTGCTAGAGTTCCAACCACCTTTGCCATGCTACGAATAGTTTTTATTTTAATCTTCTCAAGTCTGCCAACAAGCATAGATAATTCCATCTATAAGATATAGTCTCTGTTTATATGGCATATTTTGCAATGACAGGTAAAAAAAAGAAAACAAAATTAATGAATTCAATTTATTTCGGTTGGAAAAAAAAATCAAATTTAAAATTTTTGGATAAAATGGAGTCTCACTTTTTTTTTAAGTTCATGATTTTCTTATTAGGAGAATGAAGAAGTGAAGAATTGGTTAATGTTAGTTAAGATACAAGGCCGGTCTCCCTATGAACAAGAACAAGTGGCTAAGAGGCATGTCTCAATGTCCAAGGACTTGGGTTTGAGACTAGCATCGTGCATAAGAACATTGGATGTGTGAGTGTGCAGTATGTGTGCGTGCGTTGGTGATGTAATGCTTATAATTGGAGGTTCTTGTCCAATTCATCTAACAAAGGAAATACTAAAAAAAAATAAAGAATAAAAAGTATTTACTATCTTATATTTTCCCTTTTTAAAAAAGTATAAAATAATTAGCTATTTTTCATTAAAAAAAAAAAAACAAACAAAGAGGGACATGCTTCACAAAAAATACACAGAAATAGTAGAACAGAAAGAACTCTCCTTAAAATATTGATAAACATATGTCTATTTACCTTCTTACCCTTGCACATTTATTAGAATTTCCCTCACCACTATATATAATTTATTCTTTAGATTCTTTTTTTTATCAATTACATATAATGTAATTAAATAAGATAAATATACATTTTTTAAAAAAAGAAAACGACTATATACGACTAGTCACTTCAAAAATATTTTCTAAATGTGATTATTAGTGTTCTTAATTGTAATTTAATAAAAATCCCACAAGCAAAAGCAATAACAAACCCACTCATTAGCTATTCTATTTGAACCTATTTTAATTAAGTGTCTATTCCTAACTTTTTCTTTTTTACACGAAAATATAGGACCCACGCACTATTTTTTTTCTTATTCTTTTTTCCTTACACAAATAAATCTCTCTTTTTCAAATATCACTATTTAGTTATTTCTCCTATTAATATACTTACTATTTCATTTCCTATATATATAAAAAATACGAACCTATAATTTTCTTGAGAAAATTCTACATATTTGAATAGCAAAAAAATATAAGAAAAATTTCAAATATACCAATTCATTAATATACCTATAATATGTAACCGTTGATTTTAGTTAAAAAATATAAAATATATATATATAAATCAAAATCAACGACAGATATATCGATGTGTACTTGAAAATTTTCCAAAACATATATTATCAATAGATTTATAAATAGATTTTGGATTTTAGCAATGAGCAAAAAAGTCATAATTTTCTGTTGGCCAAATCATAATAAGTGGCATATATCAAGTTGTCAAGCAAGACCAAAAGTTATGTCTAATTAGCTTTGCCTTTTCTCGGGGAAAAAAATAATTATTCATGGGTGTAACATTGGAATCTCTCCCATCCAAAAAAATAACTAGGCTACATTTGCTTTGGATTTTTATTTTCAAAATTTTTTTATTTTTAAAATTTTAAAAAAATAATGGTACGAAACCAACGTTAGAGGATCAATAGGAGCCAATAAATATAATTAGGAAAATAATGGGTGGTAAAAGAAGAAAAAAAAAATAATATTAGCTTCCTATTATTTCCATAATATTAACTGTCAAGACTTTTTCTTTTGAAAAATAAATAAAAAATTAAAATAATAAAAAATAATAAAATCGTATTTTTTTTTTATTTTCACCTCCTGATCTTTAAATAAAAAATACTAAAAAAGAAAAAATAAAAATAAAATAAACGCAAACTAAACTTACAGTTGCATTGATTTTATACACACGCATATAAATACTTTTAGGCATGACAGATGTCAAACATTAATTATCATGCTAATGAAAGTTATTTGATTAATTTAATTACCTGAGAATGCAAGCCATGAGGAAGGTAATGGCAGGAAGCATATTGGCCATGGCAGCAGCAAAAGTTGCTGTTGTATACTTCATCCCCAGAAAATACAAGTTCTGATCAAAAACTGGCCTGTGTGATCATTATTTAAAAATTAAAATATCAATTAATAAGTTACAATAATAACAATAATATATAAGTTTTTTTTTTTTAGAAAATAAGAGAGTAAATATTTTGTTTATGCAAGAAACGAAAATTACTCTAGGATGCTGAGTGCCACTATCTTGATGAAGATTGAAAATGTCATTCTAGGCCTCACTTTCCTGTTTAATAAACAAAAAGATAGAATATTAATTGATCATGGAAAAACAAATATTATTAATTTTTCATGATGGTAACACAAAATCAAGTGAGAAAATTAGAAACAAACTTGAATTAGAACTAAGCTAAGGAGAGTTCAATAATAAATAGTAAGTACTTGTCAAGAAAAACCGCAAAAGGAGCTATGACGATGAACGCGACGATGTGGCGATACACGACTAGTACGTAGTTGCTCATCCCTTTGTTCATTGCAGCCTTAGATAGAACATCCATGCCTGCAAATCCAAACTGAAGAAAAGTAACAACTATGAATGGCTTTGACCTTTCATACCAATTTTGTTTCTTGTAGTGGTGGCTGCTACTCTCCATGATGAATGAACAAACTCACTCAAACAAAGTATATATTTCTCAAAGGCGCCACAACAATACAATGAAAGAGTCACAACATAGATTGTTAATGCTTATTATATAGAAGTTGAGGGTGACGTATGAATAAAAACGGTGCTTTTTTAAGTTGCTTATTTATTAAAGTAACTCGATCGAAATACTTTTACAATATCAGTTTTGATATTTATAAGAAGTGAATTGATTTATTATAATTTGAATTTGCATTGAAATTCATAGATGAAATAAAACTGAATTTACTTAATTTGAAAGCACGGTATTATTATTTGGATAAAATATTAATAAAATTTTGACAAATGTATAATTTTTTTATAAAATAATTAACAATAATATAAAATTTAAATTAAATTGAAATTAAATATTAAAATAAAAAAAATTTATATTTAGTCTCAAATTACTATTTATAGCATATAATTTCATAAATATTGATGACATTTTGTAACCTCCGAAATAAAATTGAAATGAAACCTAGCTTTAGAAATACTCAAGTTATTCATCACTTTTACCCCTAAATTAGGGCTCGAATTTTAGTGTCATTAATGCTGAAAGAATTTTAGCGATTATATGAGGGCGAGAGACTGGTATTTAATATTGCTTGGATTTTCTTTTGAAATTAATTAGAGGGTAATTACTCTCTCTCTCTATCTCATGTATTATTAATAATTATACATTTAAGCAATCTAACACATAATTAAAGTTTGAATAAATAAAAAAAAACTTTTAGATTATGAAGTATTTCATAAGTTTTATAGTTATATAAAAAGGAAAATGATGAGTTTAATTCAAATATGATGATATTTATATTTAAATAAAATATGTAGAAAGATTTATTTATTTCATATGTTACATGTTAAATATGAATACAATTCGATTTATTATGCTATTGTATATAAGAAAAATATATAAGAAAAGATAAATTAGTTAAAACAGAATACAGTCTAATCAATTCCCCTTGTCAAATAGGATTTTGGGTGAATTTGGAAACAATTTCTCTCAAATTTTTTTCTCAATTGATATGTATTGTGCGGTTTTTTTTTTTTTTATTAAAATGTGATATTTTACTATTTAATATTTTCTTCCATATATTTTTTCATGATCCAACTTAAACAAAGTGTATGATAAACTTTAAATAATAATTTGGAGAAAAAAAAATTGACAAGATTCATTTCGAAGAATTTCACTGCAGGTGTTGAAGTCAAATAGTTAAATAAAATCTATTATATTCCTCCACTCAAACAACTCTGGGATTTGATTCTTTCAAGATAAGAAAATTGGTATGCGAAGAACCTACTCGTATAAGGTATATACGTACTCAAGTCAGATCAGTTAATTAGCTAGAGTTTAATATAAATTATTTAAAATGTTCTAAATAAAGGTTAACTCTTGTTAGAAGAAGGAATTGGTGTTATTAGGAAGAATTTTAATTCTAGAAATAAAGATACCTTATCAAACTACTTATTCAGTTGAATTAATTAAACTATTAAATAAAGGTATGGAATTTGAGTCTTGTGAATAAACAAATTTTAATATGCAACCATTTTTACTCATACATATGTGATATGACTCGAGTTAAATTATTAATTAAGAGACTTAAGTCTTTTGAAACACAATATATATATATATATATATATATATATATATATATATATATATATATATATATATATATATATA
>JASCZI010121544.1:3486-24511 GCA_036250425.1 Stylosanthes scabra | reverse complement strand
AAAAAAAAAAAAAAAAATAACATGCACATTAATCATGCAATATTGCAATTCCGCCAACTTGATTCTCCAATGCCAAACGTAACTCAACGTGATGAACAACAAGTCAACATAATGAAAAACAGTGCCTATCTAGTATCTAATGACACGCTTAAAATATTAACAATTTTCTTGGATTTTAAGCTTTAAAGTTAAGCATGATTATTAAGCTTATATATAAAATTACTTTCAACACTTTTAATGATTTAACATATTTTTAGTTTTTTTTTTAACATAAAATAATTATTTATAATGTGTATATATAGGATTTTTTATAATAATTGATTGTTTACAATATTTTTTAATGGTATTTTTTTAAACTATTAGCAGTCTATAATTTAATAAAAACATCACACCTTAGTAATTAATTACTTTTTAACATTTTTGTGTATATATTTTTAATTAAGGATGTGATGTGTTTTAATTTGGGGTGTATTTAGGTGAGATCCATGAATTCTATACTCTGTATTGTTTTAGTTGCTTTGTGGTGTTTTTAATGCTTTGGTAGTGCTCATATTTTTTTATGGCAATGCCAAAGAGATGTTAGTACTAGTCTTGAACTTTTGTAACACTCTTCCTTTAAGGTGGATAATAAAACCAACTTTTTTTTAAAAAAAAAATGTGTCAAATAATTGATGTCTTTTAATTGATAATAATTTATGCTATATGAAGTTGTGGAAAAATTTAATAATATACAATACTATTGATAGAAATGAAAATAAGAAAAATAACTAATTTAGAGTATTATGCAAAAAGTATAATACTAAAAAATTATATATAAATCACAATAATACGTAGATTACAATTGAGAATAAGTAATATTAAAAAAGCAATAATTAAGGATGTTAAGTATATTAATTGTATAAGTTATTTATATAAATTTAAAGATTTTAATAGCATTAGCCATGAGATGTTATTTACATGCATTTATTGATGTTATATATACGTATACAATTAAATATGCTATATCATATATATACCAAATATCACATGTAAATGAAATTAAAAAAATAGAAAACTCAAACAACATATGGAAAAAAGAATATTTATGTCTACTAACAAATATTACATTTTTAATAAAAATTGAACATTCAGAAAAAAAAAAAAAAGATCAATGAGTAATTTTGTCTAAGAAAATAGTCATTATAAAATTTAAGAGTAAATTGCTAAATCCTTTAAATATTTATACCTAACAATTATGACAAAAAAAATCACACAAAATCATAAAAAAATTTGAATTATAGGAATAATTATTTATATATATCAGTATGGAATATTAAATAAAAAATTGAATTTAGAATATGAGGTAAATTACAAAAAATAATAAAAAGAAATAAGAATATGAAAAATCAAACCAAACATATATTGAATTCATCAACCTTAAGTGAATGTTCTTTCTTATGAATGAAAAAGTAAATAGGACGTGTTGAATATATATATATATATGAACAGTGCTAAGCAATCAATGTTAGGGAGTCATTAGAGAGCCAATAACTAAGTTATCATTTAAAATTTATATGAGTTATTATTAGGCATGAAAACAGGCCAGGCCAGACCAGGCCAGACTTTGGTCTAAATAGATCAAGCCTGAATCATATGTATTGAGCCTATGCCTGGCCTATTATCTGTTAAAGGCTTTATATTTTACCTGATCTGGCCTGTTCGAGAAGCCTGACCTGGTCTGAAACCTGTTTAAAAGCCTACTAAAAAATAAATTAAAAAATAAAAAATTATAAATACAAATAAATAACATTTTACAACATAAAAATACTTATGTTATAATCTTTTATATATATATATATATTAAATAATTATAAGTATTAATGTTTTTTATGTGGTTAGAAGATAAAAATATTTATTAATAAATTATATCTCTTTAATTTATTTAAAATTTAACAAAATTATTTTTTAAATAATAAAATAATTATTATATCATAATATATATAAATAGGCCGGTCTGTTAGGCTTTATAGGCTTTACAAAGAGCCTAAGCCTGACCTTTTTAAATTAAAAGGCTTTTACAAAAGTCTGAGCCTGATTTATTTATCAAATAGGCCGAATCTGTATTAGGCCTAGTTAGGCTAGGCCTAAGGCCCCTGATAGGCCGCCTGACCTGTTTCAATCCTTAGTTATCATTATAACTATGTGTTGACTCCCTATTTATCATAATATATTGCCTCTTTATATATATATATATATATATATATATATCCTCTAAAGTAATAAATGCATATTAATATAATAAAATTAACACTCATTAATAACATATGAATCAATTATAATAAATGATTCACACAACAATATCAACCACGTAGAGGAGGAAAGCCTCAGAGAATAAAAAATAATTAATAGAAGTAAAAAAAAATAATTCTATTTATACATTAAAATTAGTCAACATATATTTATATATAAATACATACGTAATTTTATTATTTTAAATGTATATTTTATATTTTAATATGTATTATATACTAATGATGAATTTTAATATGCAAATAGCATAAAAAAAATTATAATTACCCATGACTCATGACTTAAAGTCTATTATTACCAATTTTTTTTTAATATTTAATAAATTAGTCACCAAGAGAAATATGATGATTCCCCTTTTTTATAATTTATTCATATTTCTATTTTTATAATAATAATAATAATAATAATAATAATAATAATAATAATAATAATAATAATAAACTGTTTCTTTTATAATTTATATCTGTATCGCACGTAAGTAAATTTTTTTACTTGTTTCCCTTCTATTTTTTTTAGATGTAGAGGAGTCAAAATTTATTTTGTTATATGGCAATGCAAGTTGTCAATTGCACTAGTACAAAAAGTTGGATTTTCACATTTTTTTACTCTTTACCTCCAATTCACAACTTATTTTAGTTGATATGAAGTTTCAAATAATGATGCTTAAATCCAAGATATAAGAATCGACTAGAACTATCCTTAATCTTCAGTTTGTCAATTACCAAAGCTTCTATTGTATTGGAAAAGTACTAAAAGAAGAAATAATAATAAATGGAGAGGATAGGAAAAGAAACTATTTTATGCTATATGAAAACTTAAAAAGCATTATTGTCTAATATTTATTCTCTGATAGTCAATTTTTGGGCATATTCTATTAAAAACTCAGTTGCATCTTGGCAATGGAAACAGCAGATTTGAGAAGAGAGGGGGAAAAAAAAACCCTACAGACAAATATGCATCTTATAATGGCCTCTGAATATAAGAAAAACATGCAAACCGATTAAAGAAAGAAAGAAATTAAAGAGGTGAAGAATTTCATAAGACCAATGAGATAAGTATTGGGCATTTTTTGTTTTCGTTTCTTTTCTTCCTTATTAGTTATTACTTATTAGGGTAAAATATTTTTTATTTTTAATATTTATTAAAAATGTTAAAAATATTCTTAAACTTTAATTTATTTCAATTTTATCCTTTAATATTTTTTATTTACATCAATCTCATCTTTATAATTTGGTAATTTTCAATCAAATTCTTTCTCCAATTTTATCCTATAAAATTTAATAAAATTTTATTTTTACTCAACCATTTCCACTCCTCCGGTCCTCCACCCTTCACCTCACCCCACCTCCCAGTTGGCATCTTCACCCACCACCAACTCACGGCCGCACCCATCCCCCATTGTAATAACCATCATCATCATCAACAGTCCCATCCCACCAAAACGTTCAGTTGCTAAGTTGTCTGCTTTTAGTGTTTTCTTTTAATTCTTTTCACTCCCCCTCTCCTGGTTAGAGCTATCAAATGAGTGAGCAGCACGATTTGGATCCAACGATTCCCAAGTAACGAGCCAAAATCTGAAAAACGAGTTGATCTGTATTTTAAACTAGCCAAAAAAGTATCAAAGTCGACCCGTTAAACTCGTTTTTTATTTTATTTTTTTAAAAAAATAAAATTACTATATAATTTTAGTCTTTTTTTTACTTCATATCCATACAAAATAAAAAATATTTATCACATATTAACATATTTTTATTAAATTATATAAACTTTAAATAACGAATTTAAAAAAAGAAAATTTATGTACTAACATAGATTTTATACATTAAAAAATAGAAAATTAGGAAAAATGAGTTAGACGAGCCAACATATGCCCAATTGACCCGAACCCGTCTAACTCACTAGTTATACGATGCGAGCTAAATTGACCCGCTTTTAAATAACTATGATTTTACTGGCTCAACTCACCCGCATTTACGAGTGATCCGAGTCAAGTAGCTACTCGTTTTGACGGTTCTACTTCTGGCGATGCATTTTTTTACTTTTTTACTTCTTTCTTTTTTTTTCATCTTACTTTTTATTCTTCTCTGATTTTTTTTTGTTCTTCTTTCTTCTATTTCACTTTTTTTCTTCTCTTCTTGTTCTGTTTTTATTTATTAATTTATTTATTTTGGAGAGAGGAACCAAATAAAATAAAAGGAGGAGAAATATATTTTCTATCACGATTTACATTCATGAATTTGTGTTGCTTCTTCCAATTGTTTTGTAACTGTTGACGGCATGGTGATGAACATATTGACATTACCTTCCAAGTTCCAACAACTAACAATTGTTCTTAGTTATGAATACTACAACAATAAAGGTGGTTTTACTTGGCTATCTTAAATGAAAATTTGAGCATGAAGTCAGGAATTTTACTATACATTTGATTAAATATAAACTTAATTATGTTTCAACTGGTTGAAATTAACTTTCGGAAAGGATTATGAATTTCTCATTTCTAATTTCTAATTAGATTGTTGTCACAAGACAAAAATAAAATACTACTTATTAGTAAAAAAATAATCTGTTCACTCTCTTGTTTATTAATCCTCACTTCTCTTTAATTTATTTTAGAAAAGCTATCAATATATTATTTTTATTTTAAAATTTTCACATGCGAGAATATTTTAATCGATGGCAATGGCGAAAAAATTAGTTATGAGATTTACAATAAAAAACCTAGTCACATTGAAAAAAATTACACAAATAAAAATACAGCCATTGTTAAAAAAATAGTTGCCTAAGAAAAATAAATTACAACAAATTGTCTATATAAACAATTAATTAATTAACAATTACTTTTCCAAGAGTTTTGTCTACAAAAAAGTGCTTCCATCAAAATTGTTTTGTATTCTCATGCTCAGTTGGGCAAATCACTGCCCCATCTATGCAAAGACCACCTTTTGTGTGTGTGCAATCAATTTGGGCCAGGGAAAACTTGATGGTTTTGGGCCCATTGGGCTTATCAATGACAAAATCTCCAACATGATAATGAGCCCACTCTCCTGGCCCACTTAAATAGCACTGGGAAAGTGAATTCTGGCCATCAGATGTGGATAGTTGAAATCTAACGGGCTTGATGTCCCAGCCATGGACTTGGGCCAAGTCGCACACTCTTCGGCCCAATTTCTTTGAGGTCTTCCCCAAATGAAGCCTGAAATAAATGCTATATTTCCCTCTTGGAAATTCAAAGTCTACTTCCCCTAACACTTCAACCCACCACATTTGTTGAAGATATGCAACACTCTTGAACCTGCATCCCCACAAAACAATTCATCTCAGTTTTTCATTTTCCAAAATTTATATTTTTATAACCTTTTATTCTAAAGAACTTGATTGTATCACACTATACAATGATACGTTGCAGAAGTCAATAATTTTTGTACATATATAACTTGTCTTTTTTATCTTTCTTATTAAAGAAAAAAAGGATGACAATACCATAAGCACTTTTAACATTATCTATCTAAATCTCACAATCATGGCAAAGTGTTGAGTTGGAATCCTTGCTTAACAGTGAAAAGCCGAACAACTTAGTTGGCTCTTTAGATTGAGGATCTTTATAAATTATAAGTATCATCATCATTATTATTATTATTGTTATTTAAAAAGAAAAAGTGGTTAGTTAAAGTCACAAAAGCAGCACGCTTTTGGCTTTTATTAATCGGAAAGAACAAACTTTTGATTTTCAATAATACCAATTATTATAATATTGGGAAGGATGGCATAGAACTACTATTATTATAATGCATTTAGTGAGACGCATAATCAATTTCAGCTATTTTTTAAAAATTTATAATTATAATTGTTCTTTTTCTTTTTTTAGTATAGTTCATGAAAGAAAACACTTTGGTTAATTAAAGAGATGTAAATGAAGAATAAATATTATTTAATTTGGTGTAGTTGGATACATGAAATGCAACCACCGTATCCGGAATAGACAAATATAAATTAACAAAAAGATTTCTTGTTCTTGGATACAAGTCCTTTTCAACTAGTATTGTATATGATTTTCTAAAGTGCAAATTGTTTCATATTTTTCTTCATTATTAAATAGAATTTGTTATAAGATATGATCGAATAGCTGACTAGGAAAGATGAGCTACCAGAAATATGGGTACTGCAAATGGCATTCCACATTTTCCACTTGCCAACAAGAAAACAAATTTAGAAAAAAACGTATCCGGGAATTTTGTATATCAAGAATAATATAGCTATTTTCTTTCTATGAAAAAAAAAATCATAACTTTTAGGAAAAAAGACACAGTGTGATAGAGTTAACATATTATGCTATCATTTATTACTTTTCAGATTTTGTATTCTTGTGCAACATATTATTAATCTCCATCAAGTAATTTAGAAGATTTTATTTACAATAAAATTAGAAAGGTAAAATATAATTATTTTCAACTAAAAATACTGGATAATCGTTCTATGTTCCCTAACCTTGTTCATGTGATAGATCCACAGTACCTAACATTATTGCAAAAGTTTTATCTTCATTAATAAGGTTAAAAATGAGAAATTTCCGATCCCTTATATTATCTAAAGTGCAATATGTACAAATAAAAGGGAAAGAAACTATTTATTACATGTGACAAAATTGGGGGAAATGCTTTTTCTTTAATTTGTACGACAATTGTCTACTAATCTAAATTGAAATAAATTAAAACAAAAAGAAAAATAAATATCCGACACATATATATAAAGAAACAAAATATCTTCCCACTATTTTTTCATTTTTTTCTAATAGAAAAAAGAAAAGAAAAACAAAAAAAGTTAATAATATGGTTCTCACCTGGATTCTTCAGTTGGGATATTATTCCAATATCTTCTATCATCAATTCCTGTAATCTTGAAGGACTTTGATGAAATGAACAAACAAACTTGTCCACTCTTTCTATCCAACCAAACTTCCTTCAAACCAAAAAAGAAAAACAAATCAACTCAATGAAAAAAGGAAATCAATTAAAGGAAAAGAATGAGTAAATATTAAATAAACTCACTTTGGTGCCACCATCAAAGAAGTTAGGTCTACAAAGTTTGGCATAAACCTCTTTCTTGGTCATGGTTCTAATTAGATCCTCTTTGTTGTTATCACCAAGAACCTTATTGAGAAGGAAGTTATATGTTTGTGGCAACTTGGATTCCCATACAAAATCAGCTGAGGAAGCTCTATGAAAAGTTTTGTTCACTTTAGCCAATTGGCAAATCTCTTTTGGATCAAAACTCTTCATAATGAAAGAGATGCAGCTCTCTGGGATATCACCAAGCCTTGTTGTTGATGATGATGTTGTTACATCGTCAATAATTTCTGCTACACTAGTTGAAGAAACAGCAGCCCCCATAAAATTAAAATTGTCGATAAATCTGTCTGTAATATACTGTTTTCTGGTAGCGACAATTTGCTCGCTCAGACGATGAATTTGGATTAAAAGTAGAGGAGGAGAGGGTAAAGGAGATGAAAGAAGAATGTTGAAGGAGAAGGTGGAATTGGTGGTTTTATCATTTTATTGAATCATGTATGTGTGTGTGTCCCATTGGGAATTTTGGGTTTTAAGAAAGAACAAGTGGTTGGGAGTGTTGTGAAAAGGGGAGAGAAAAAAGGGTATAAAGGGGGAATTATTTTAAGCCCTCTAATTTGATTGGCCCAAGTTTCAAACCACAAATTAAATGAGAAATTTTTTCTAGCAGTGGACGTGTATATGAGTGTGCATGGAATATAAAATTAAGACTTTTGTGGTCAAGCCGCTTCATTCTTATTATTTACCTTAATTTATTACTTATTCATATACATAATATAATGTATGAGTGGAGATTAATTAATTAATTAAGTGCCTATTTTGTCCCTTCCAACTTCCAAGTTCTACCTGGTTTTAATGTTATTTATTTGTCTCTCTTATTGAGTTTCATATCACAATTTTTAAAAAAGAAAGTTAGAAGCAACCGATATTAGTTCTATTGAAATAGGTGGTTGCGTGATGAGCATGTAAAAAATTATTATATGCTTCGATATTGAAATTACAGCATCATATGTAGTTACAAAGAGATTAATGAATCCATCTAAATTCAGGATGAAATGGGAAGTCATCACATCATTGTAAGATCAGATGTCACTTTTGGTTCCATGAATTGCTATTGTATCAACGAGGCAGGACCTTTCAACCATTTTACCAAGTCATCAATTTTTGTTATTTTAAGGTTTTTTTGTTTGGTGTGTCAAAAGTAAATTTTGAAATATAATTTTTTATGTGTTGAAATCTATTTAAAAAGTAATTTTGGTGTATTAAAAATAACTTTCAATATTATATAAAAAGTGATAAATTAAATCTTCGGAGTTACTCTAAATTAAACAATACCTTTTATTCCAACTTTATTACTAAATAATTATTTTAATTTTACTAATCACTCATCTTATAAAATCTTTAATTTTTTTTTCTTTTCTTCTAACATGAGATTCTCGCTTGCTACTCAACACCATCTTATAATTCTTACGTTGAAGTTGATTTAGCATTTTACTTTTTATTTTGTGGTTGAATTAATTTTCAATAATTTATGTGAGGCTATTAGATATAGTAGAGTATAGTAGGTAGTTTAATTATTGTGAAAGCGGAGTTACCATTATGCTCCATTGTTTACATTCACGATAGTGGTCGTTTTGTAACATCTATGTGTTGGAACTTGGAATAGATAATGCCATAATAATGCATAACTTGTTATAACAATGTCATGTATGTATATATCTCTGCCTTCCCCATCTTCTTTCTTTTGATCTTATTGTACATAAAAAAAAAGATGAAATTTGTAAAAATATTTTCTTATTATCAACCATGTCTCAATTCAATAAGAAACTTCTTGTGGTTTTCTCTGCCTCAAATAATTGTGACAAAAGGGAATAAATTGAAATTGCATGCTATATTGTAGAGTTGTGGCCAGTGTATAATCTTATCCACTTATTATGCTTTCAGACATAAAACATATATTGCCATCACATCGATTATATTGTTTGAACCTCAAAGCATAAACAAAATCTATATATTAATTCGGTACCTTAATTATTCATTAAAAAAAAAAGAGTTTTCCTACGTGTAAATTACATCCACCAATTGTGAAGATGACACATCAAGGCGTATGAAGAGATATATGAGACCTGGCAGTGAGTCAGATTATGTGCTGAATAGTGAGTAGGCAACAATTTGGATAGGGTTTGCCCCACCAACGCAAAAGTCAGATTCTAAATTCGTCATCATCATCATTTAATTTCCTTTACGGGACAGGATCCAATTCTTCTTAATTCTTATTAGCTACACAAAAAGGAAAAAGAAAAGAGAAAGATAATGCGTATATAGAAATATTAAGGCCTTAAGAATATAAAACCAATAGTTCGTATAATAATACTTGGTATTTTATATGCAATTATGCTAAGTATTCAATAAATTTTTGATCAATAATAATTAATAAAAGATAAAAATTTAATAAAATAAAAAAAATTTAGCCCATAAAAAATAAAATTCAAATAAATAATAGTATTTTAAGTTTGTTAGTTAATATTAATTACCGTCGACCTAGACTTTTTTTTTTATATGTATATATATGTTGGTGTTATGTCAAATTCATCATGGACCCAAGAATATATATATTTAATGTTTAAATTGGTTTTCGAAAAATATAGCATTCAATAAATTAATTTTCGAAAAATTTTATTAGTCATATTAGTTACTTAAAGATAGAATTCTCAATTAAATTAATCATTCTATCAATTAGATGATATATGATACACAATAATTGATTAATAAATGACATATTATCTAATCATTTTGTGACATGTGATATTTAAAGATGATATGTGATCATCTTATTAAAAGAATAACTAATTTAATCGAAGATTATATCTTTCAACACTAATATATATGATTAACAAAATTTTTAGAGAACTAATTTAAAAAACAAAATATTTAACGTCGAGAAAAAATAAAATAAGAGCACATAAATGAGTAGACACCATATCTAACTCAAAACTTAAAGGTGCTAATTATATATGTATCTCATCTTATAAATTCCATACTTTTTTTGCTTTGGAAGATATAAGGCTAAATTCTATACTTAAACATACATCAACGGTATCTTTATTCATTTATGTATGGTTGCTAAGTAATAAGTTACTACTTAATATGCCATGCTTTTTATTTTAAGATGCATGTAACCAACAGAAAGAGAATGGAAGAGATAAGCAGAGAGAAGATGAGTTTGTGTTAGATAGTGAAGTGTGATTGTACGTATCATCATTCATTGCTTATTGTAACACGTGACTCAAGTCGCTAACTGATTTTAACTACTCTAACTAACAACCTCCTCCCATAACCCAAACTTAACAACTCTCTCTTTGAGATAGCATCAGCTCTCTAAGTCCTAAGTCCTAACAATCTTAAAAAAGTAAAAAATTTTCCCTTCAATAATTAAAATGCATGCGATTTATGAGTTGTTGTAAAGAGCATATAAATTAGGGCTTGAAAATAACAACCTCCTTTGACTCCAACTAATGAAAATTTGATGATGATCTGGATATAATATAGCTGGCAAATCGAGAATCATCGCATGGTTAATTAGTTTTAACAATCTACAGTAGTACAGAATATTTAAGCCTGCATAAATACCATGTGTTATATAAAATATTCCTTTTAATTGAATACAGAGTATATAATATCTGTTGCAATTAGTTGTTCTGAAGTAACCAATATTCACATGAATCATGCCAGACATTGCCTTTTCTTTTAATTCATAACTTCACAAATAACACCTATCATATATACAGTTGGATCTAACATAATCTTTAATTTTTGACCTATTCACTATATGCTAGATTACATCCTTGTTTCCTGTGATAAATTATTGTGAAAATTAAAATACTTAAAAAATTTGCAAAATGATTAACACGTGCAATGAATTTTAAGTTTTTAACAACATATCAATTACAACTGGCCAGCTACCCTTCAGTCAAAATAATAATGCTCTCTTTTGTTGCTTCTTATTGATTTTGGTTAAAAAAAGATTTTGTTTTTAAAAAAAATAGCTGGCAATGAATCAATGAATCGTTATGATTGAGTAGTGTTTTTTTTGCGGAGCAAGATTTTCATCAACGGTGGAGTAAGTTGTGTTTTATAAATAAAAATGATGAAACATGTTATAGCAGAGGATGGACCATTCTAATAGCTAGGTAGCTTATAGTAATTAATAATATATATATACAATTGATAGTGACAAAGACATGCATGGAGCAAAGACTAAACTATGATATTGAATCAATTGGGAATTAAATGGAATGTGAATGAAGGGGTGTTGATCCATCATGTTTGTTCAACATTCAACATTCAACAATCATCACTGTCGATGCAACTGATACAGTTTGAAGAGAGAAGAGTGATGTTGCAAAGAAGCATAGAAAGAGAGAAAACAAGAGTGAATAATGTGCTACCTGCTATGTATACAGCATATACAAATAACAGTAGAGACTATAATAAGAAACCTAACTAATTCTGTTACACAAACTAAGTATAACAACTGTAAGTTAGTAACTAAGCTAAAACCAGCATGACAGAATTACCTACCTAACCATTACCCTTTACTCCATTTGGAAGCGTGTGAATGATGCTTTCATTATTATTATTTGAATTGGATGCATCGTAAAGATTGTCATAATTCATCACCAGAAGTCACTAACGCCTTGCATGTGTTGCTCTAATGCTCTTACAATTGTTTTGTTTTTGGTTGACTGTTGCGGTTACAATTTGTTTTGTTTTGTTTATGTTTTTCGCTTTTGGTTTTTTGGTCTTGATGTTTTTGTCATTATATGGATGGGCTAATTCAAAACGGGCCATAATTCTGACGCAAACTATTTTTGGGCCTTCAGCACAGATTTATTTAACGAACTACAACAGGGACAAATAGGTCCTCCCAGTCTCCCACAAGAACCTGTTGCACCCTATGTATGTCCAAAAAGAAAAAAGCCAACCTTGTTTTTGTTTCTCTGGTTTTTTACTTTGACCTTGACTATCATGTCTGAGTATGTGAGGTTTTCTCGCGTTGCTGTCTCACAAGTCACATCACATGCTTCCCACATTGAGATTGTGATTATTTATGAATTATGATTATGTGTTGATATATGTACAATTCTACTACCAAGACTTTGAAGAGGTGCCTCTGTAAATAAAATATACCGAAGAGAAGGGTATAAATTTATTTTTAAAAATTAAATAATATATTTTTTAAGATAAATATTTAATTATATATGAGTTAATTTTCATTTCTTCATTATTTTTTCTTTTCAAATTAGTATGCACAAAGATATATATGTATATATATATATCAAAATTCATGTTTTATTACTATCTTAAATTGATGTGCTTGTGATTATTTTTGGTTGCACGACTTTTCTCTAAGTATTATTAGCTACAATCTGTGACATAAATATTAGTTTAATGTTAATAACAATACTGCAATTGTACGTGATGCGCTCTCATCCAATTGCTGCTGTTGGGGTAACGTCGTTTTATTAGGGGCCCTCCTCTCAAAATAATTCTCAATAATTTTTTAATCTAAGAAGTCGGCTTACAAGGCCTATTTATCCCATCATTTGATTCCTTCCTATATATGTTCTTTAGAGATAATATTAGTGGTAATTAAAAGATTAAAATATTAGGAAATAAATATATATATTCCACTTGGACATCTCGTTTCATTCATCAATGAAATTTCTTTTCCCTTTGAAAAAATAAAATAAATAATGGCATGACTTTGAACAATGCGGCAGAAAAAAACAAAAACATAAAAGGAATCTTTCACTTCACATGTTGTTATATTAGCTGCACGTGCGTTAGTGCGTACTTCGTAGAAGATTATGTCATGCAAATCGGCAATGATGCAATGCAACTATGCAAGGCACACAGGAAGAGCGCCCCCATAGTCATAGACCATACAGATATAAATGCTCGCTTTTCATTGGTTATATTACTTCTGAAATAATGAGTTGAAACATAATAACTTGGATTTGGATTAAGCTCTTAAAAGTTTTTAATATTATGATTTTAAATAAATCAATTTTATAGAATTATACCAAATTTGATCATCGTACAATTTAAATTTTATTATATATAATTTTATGTTTTGTATTTCTAATTATTTTTTCAATTTTATGTGAAATTTCAATTTTTTTTTACCTTGGCTGGAGAAAAAATAACAGAAAGGGAAAATTACTGCTGCCTTGGAGTCCTTAGCCCTTTAGCAATTTGGGTTCCTTATATATAACTGTATGTATTTATATGCATATACTTGTTTAAGAAAACTTTTGGGGGAACATGATGATGGCCGGGGCTTAGCTTCCAATGAATTATTATTTTTTTTCAAACATACCACTTCTCATGGCATTCAACTAGTGCATTCTTTTTCGTCTCTACATTGCGTCACTCATCATGTCATCAAACTTCTTATTTATGTCTCTAAATTCTAAAATTCTTTCTATGCCATACCCAATTACCAATGAGTCCCTCAAACCCTTCCACTTATGTTATTGATATAAAAAAAAAGGATTTAAAAAATGTTTAGAGATATCTTTTTGCGGGAATAGAGATTGTTGGGAAAGACTCTGATCTGGTGTTCACTTTAGGGTGTGTGTGATTGAGAATTCGTGTATGTTACGTGTGTGTGTGAATATTTCATATTTTTATAACCCCGCAATAAAATCAATCAAA
Organism: Stylosanthes scabra; assembly: GCA_036250425.1. Classification (NCBI taxonomy): domain Eukaryota; kingdom Viridiplantae; phylum Streptophyta; class Magnoliopsida; order Fabales; family Fabaceae; genus Stylosanthes; species Stylosanthes scabra. Next base: position 10,439 of record JASCZI010121544.1, on the reverse strand, counting down.
TATTGTTTTCAATTGATACAAACAAACACAATTTCCTCACCTTCCACTTGTTCCTTACATAAGATAATATTATTATTGGCGCGGCATTCTTTTTTACCTTTTTTTATTTATTTAATACCTTTTTTTTTAAATGTATGTGTTTGGCAAAATGCTGAGTAATATAAATTAAAATTATTAATCCTTTGATATTTTCTCCTTATCTAATAAATGCATTAAAATCTAAGTATCTAATTGTTCTTTAGAAGCTTTAGCTTATAGTAAATTAATACATGAAATCTGAAACTTGGATAAAAGTGGACGAGGGTACCTTGGCATGTAAAAATATAAAACTAACAAATTAAAGATGGGCCGTTGCTGCATTGAATTGATTGCATATACTAGCGGGAAAAGGCATATGCAAAAAGTTTGCACGTTACCTTAGCCTAGTTTGAATATTCTTAGGTTAAAGTCCAAATATAAAAAAAATTCTTACTTTGAATATTCTTTCCTCACGTCTCTATTTGTATTTCACTATTTATTTTTGCCGGTAATCTAAAGAGATTATTATTATTATTATTATTATTATTATATATGACATATTTGATTATTTTAGTGATTGATTATTTTAATTGAAAAAGTAATAAATTAACATGTATTAATACATAACAAGGGATTTTTTATGTAAACAAAATATTTCTAATATACAATATATATCAGCAAAAGATTCATTTAATGTTGTAGTTCTAATTAAGAGAAAATAATTATCTAAGCATATTGAATTATCAGTATTTTAGAGATTAAATTAATTGTTTACCCTTTTACTAATTATTTATTGGAGATAAGAAATGTTTAAAATTTTAAATAATTAAATGAACAAAATTAGTTATTAAAATTAATTATCATATATAATATATATTGAAATATAAAAATACATATAAAATTTAACTCATTTTATGCTGACAGTTGATTTTAATAATTAATTTTAAAGTACGCCTAAGGTAATCTTTAGATGAATGCAAAGTTGATGTAGGGAAAACTATTGGCAACTTGCCGGTGCTGCTGGTATTGCCGTATTGGGATGAGGATGACGTGGATGACCGTAAATGGGGTGGAGTAGAATATTATCGGGTGTTGAAAACATAAAAGGTGGAGTAGAACATTATGAATATGGAGAGAGTTGTTGATTAGGTATAAATTATTATATCATTATTAATGTTATCATCTGCCGTATAAAATTTATAATTTATAATGAAAATTTTGATACACAATTTTTTACCCTAACTCTACTATATATATATTGTTACTTTTGAGAGTTGAATCATTTGATTAAGCTATTATTATTATGAGCATTAATATTGTAAACTAGCGCAGAAGTTTGTATACAATGGGCATTACCTTGATGTAATTAATGACAAATAAGAACTTAGTTGTAAATGTATAAATTAAATTAATTGATATTTTACCATTTGCCCCCAACTTTTTGATACATATATATATTATAATGGTGGCCTCAGATTTGAATATTTGGTTTCGTGTAATTGATGTTAACTTTTGTACAGTTTGGTTCATGGGGTGGGTTGTTGCATTGCATAAACTCAGCTACATATATACGCCTTCACATAGTTTGATTTAAAAAAAAAAAAAAAAACTATTTTAAATGTATTAAGGTAAAAACAAGGAAAGAAGAACTCCACAAATTAAAAATACAAAATACGCCTTAGAAGTTAGAATTATTCCTTCTAATATTTATATAAAATAAACCAATTATTTCATAAAATTGAGTTTGGACACGTGTAAGCAATCCAAGATTTTAATTTCCTGCAGTGTGGTGCATCACACTACTCAGTACTCACCTGCATGTGTAACTATAAATATCCCCGATGATGGCCTATATCCATCGCCCAACAGTTGTTTGGCTTCCTTCTTCCCAGAGGCATTACATTAGCCATATGGGCCGGGGCAAGAAGGATAGTAAGTACTCCTTGGCTACATACTTGGCCTATTCACACTATTCACACTCTTCTTCTTCTTCTTCTACTAATAATCCCCCAAGGAAGCAGAGCCAAGAAGGAAATCACAAAACCAATCCTATTGTTAACCAGGATAGGTATCTGGGTTTGGGATACAGCTGTTGCGATACATACTCTTATTCTTCACCATCATCATCTTCTTCTACTTCTAATAATCCCCCAAGGAAGCAGAGCCAAGAAGGAAATCACAGAAAAAATCCTATTGTTAACCAGGATATATATTTTGGATACTCCTCCCGTTGCTATACATACCCTCCTTCTTCTTCTTCTTCTTCTTCTTCTACCACCGCCACTTCCTCCCAAAATCCACATCACTATCCACCATCACAACACCCATGACTTCTTCACTGCTTTTCCTCCACACTTCCTCTGTCCATGCCATACCCCTTCCTTTCGCCTCCGCACTACGTCATCATGATTTGGCACCACAAACCCTTCTTAACACACCAACTCTCCTATCTCTTTCTCTCAACTCTGCAACTCTTTCTGCCTTTTTCCTTCCACTTTCTATGTCGCTCCTCATCAAACCCGTGCTTTTCAACAGAATCGGGCCCCGAACCATCTCCACCGTGGTTTCTGTGGCCGAAGATCTCTTCTTGGAATCAGATTCGGTGGCTTTAACGACCTTCCCCTGCTACAGGACAGTCGTTTTTGCACCCTATACGTTCTCTTTTGGTGCTAACTTCCCTTGGCCCGGAAAGGAACCAACTTTTCCATTTACTGCTACTGCAAGGACCCAACACCGCATTAGTCATACCCTGGCCTCCATCGTCACTACCCTCAACAACAACAACAGGGGAAAGAAGATGAAAAAGAACCTAAGGTCCTTATTATATTCCCTTCTCTCTATTAACTTCAGTTGTTTTGATTTCTGTTTATCAGTTACATTTATTGATTAAAGATGTACTCAGCGATGATGATATATATATGAACCGGAGATTTTCTCTCTTTTTTTTTCTTTTTTTTTTCTCAGGCACAACATGATGGCTGTTCAAGCTTTTCGCTGGTATCACTTTTGATACTACTCTACATGATGCAAATGGTAAAGATCTTATTACTTCCGTCTTCATTTTTTAATTTTGATGTAAATGGGTAAATTAATATGAACAGATGGAGAAGGAGGCTATGGCCATCCAATACTAATAAGAAGAAGAAAACCCCAAAACGATAGAGAGAGAGAGAGAGAGTATAATAACACGTACGAATAAAAAACTACATAATTTTCATGCAAAAGTGTGGTCCCTTAACTGCTACTGGGTGGAGCTCCGACCCAAACCATTTTGACCTGACCCACTTATGCATCGGGTTTATTTCAAATCCCAAAATTTGATTCACCCAAACCCTAGATCAACAAAGAAAGAAAGATAGAAAGAAAAAATTTAACCAGTGGTCGAAGAACCACAAAATCCTTCGGAATCACTGTCGGCGATGGCGGATACGGCTGAGTGTCCGGCGGTGGATGAGATCGAGAAACGCAAGATCTCCTCCGATGCCGTGGTTCGTGTAGTCGCAATTTCATTCAACGACTCATCAAAAGATCCATAGATACCACGTACCGGGGTAGATCTAACGAAAAATGTTCCACTAGATTTTCCCGATCCGGGTCATCGGATCCAGATGCGTACCCGCACATATAAATCTCTCTTGTTCCACACGAAACCATAAATACAAAAATTAGAGATTTTAAAAGAAAATTACAGAAAAGTAGAGTGGTTAGAGGAACAAACAATAAAAAAAGTTTTAACAAAGCGAGCGAAATCTATCGTCTATATGTATTTTAATTCTCTCTAGAAAATATTTGTTTTTATTATTACCCTTCTAAGATTAAGATCATACAAATAATATTTGTATGTACACACATTTTGGTCTATATATAGTTATATACAAATTTAACATTTGATACAAGTTTATAAATTTATACAGTTAACTATTAATACATATATATATATATATATATATATAAATATTTCATTTTGCGTTTGGTAAATAAAAAATGATGTATTTATACTTATTGCTTTCAAAAGATGAGAGTAACACAGAATTTTTTAAAGATAAATTGTATTTATTAAAATTAAAAATTTAATATAACTTTGTTTATTAATAAATACTCATTTATTATTATATTTTTTTTGACTAATAAAACAAAATAAAAGCAAGCTAATTAAACTCTTGTTAAATTTTAAAAGTTAATTTATCAAACTCAATAATTGTTGTTTGTACTTATTAAAAATATTTTTTATTTGATTTTATCAAATATATTTACTATAATTTTTAAAAGCTATATTTTAAAAAATACATTTCATAAATTATTTTTTCAAAATAAAAATTTTACCAAATCAAACATAAGTATAACAGAATTAAGATTTTTGTTAATAAGAAAAGTTATTGAAAAATAAATGAATTATCATTATATGTTCTAATAAGAATAAATAAAAATATTTATTTTTTCTAATCAACTCAATAATGTCACATGTTTTAAAATAAATTTATTATAAATACTTATTAATAATTTATTATTCAAATAATACATCACTACAATCCAAAAATTTTTATTTTCTCTTAAAACACTTGATAATTTTTAAAATAAAAATTGAGAGGAGCAGAAGAAAGACATGGTCATACTAATGTGCAAATATTTTGATTTTGACTTTATGGGAATTGAAATTGAATTTGCTTCAACCACTCACTAATCGACAGATAATCTTGATTTTCCTTTCCTATATATATAATTTAAAAAGAAAGATGTCCTTTTTTTATTTCTGTTCTCCAATAACGGCCAAATTAAAATCCGAGTTATGTTAATTAACTAAATTATAAACTGAAATTTTAAAGTTAGTTAACATTAACTAATCAAAAGTAAAATTTTTATACTTTCTCTTAGAATATTCACTTCGTAGTAACATTATTTTATTTATCTTCTTTTAAAAAAATAACAATAAAGAAATGAAATTGTGCAGTGGTAATTGACAGTATATAATATATATTATATAGTTATTTAAGAACAATATTGTCCATGCTAATTGTTATCCAACTTAACTAGATAGCCGCCGTGTATGCTTAACCTGAAATGTCGCTTTCATTGCATTTAGTTAATTGTCTTAACTATTTTCAGGTTGCTCAGATCATCATAAAATAAAAATGCTCGCTGGAGAAGAGATCTCATTGCCTGCTGAATAATTATTTTTTATTGGGGTTGAACTAGCTATATATCACCTTGCTCTTTTTCTTTTCTTTTTCTTTTTCCTTTTCTTTTTCTTTCCAAGTAGTTGGTACATTAAAGTGCGACATGCAATGTCTGAAACTAATAACTTATCTTTTCCTTTTATTATAGTCTTCTATATGCCGGTGCTTGTGTAATTTCGTGTGCTTTTGACTTGTTAATTAGGGTTATATACTCATATTATTATGATTTTATTTGCTACTGTCCTACATAAATTTAGTTAGTACTAAATTTTGAGCGTGGTGGCACTGAAAGAGAGATAGTCAGATAGAGTATCGATGATGTGATATAGTATAGTATAAATAATTTATTTCTTTTTCCAAATTTTTTTATTAAAAAAATTCGTCCTACATAAATTCACCTTCAAATTTTAAAAAATGTAAAAAAAAAACTCTACTTTCTTGAAAATCACATAAATACCCCATATATTAATATTTTAGCCTAAGCCACATTCTTTGACATTTATAATTTCCATGCTCCAAATGTCATTTTCATTCATGTATGTTCAATTCAACGACGACGAAAACCCTACTTTTCACATCGATATATCAAGCCCTGTTTCGCTTTCCGCATTGTTACCCAACAAAATATATATATCACCATTACTATAGTAATAAATCTAAGATTTAGAAAATGACAAAATGTACTATATTTAAGGGAAATGTAGAGGGAGGCCAAATATTTAAACTTTTCATCACTAAATTAAAGCCAAGTAATTTTGTAGCCATTAGTGTGGCTTCAACTTTGAAAACTTGAAAAAGTGAAGGGAAAGATATGTTTGGACACGATTATTCTATTTTTTTTTATCATTATGTATTTTTTTACAACCAAGCATTCTCTATGATAAACTTACAAGTCCATCTCATTTAATGATCATTGTCTTACTTAATTTTAAAATAAATTATGCTTTTTACAAAAAAAAAAAAAAATTCTTGCTTTTTACAAACAATAAATAATTTCTTAAAATTCTTGCTCTTTAATATGTTATACCGAAACCGATGTTTTAATTACATTATTTTTTCAAATAATGGTTAATAAACCAGTATTTCTATATATTATTATAGATTTTATATTTTTTTTTCTTTTGGAAATGGTTATAGAGAATGGTTTTTGCCTTTTTTTTAATTGAAAATAAAAACAGTGGTGTTGTATGAGATATACACAGTTAAATTTGTGTAATTTATACAATAAAATCTGAATAGAAATATCTACCGTTCGTTAAAGCTTGCTTATTTAACGTATAACTAAACTGACGACCCCAGAAATTTAATAAGAAAATTTAAGTCTAAGAGCCAATTTAAATAGAGACACAGAGAGAGAGAGAGTGAACGGGATCCGCCGCTCCCTCACGGCGCGGCGTCACCCTCAACGGCACGGCCCCATCCTTGACCACCCCAACCTCAACTACCTCCTTCAACCCGCCGGAAGGCACGGCACGGCTCTGAACCGACCCTTCGACGTAGCCGACAGAGAGAGAGAAAGAGAGTGAGTGAACGGGATCCGCCGCTCCCTCACGGCGCGGCGTCACCCTCAACGGCACGGCCCCATCCTTGACCACCCCAACCCCAACCACCTCCTTCAACCCGCCGGAAGGCACGGCACGGCTCAGAACCGACCCTTCGACGTACCTCTGTTTCTCACCCACAAGATCATCGTTGATGCAGCACCTCCTCCGGAACCAACTCTGTTCTTCACCGTCGCCGCACCAGATCCACCAACGTCCC
>JASCZI010121543.1:6656-18176 GCA_036250425.1 Stylosanthes scabra | reverse complement strand
GGAGCTCTGTTCACCCAACAATGAGGTAGTCACTATGTACATTTGTTTATTAATTCATTGAGGTATTTTCAGTTATCTTCTATGCATGATTTAATTTTCTGTTCTTTATCTCAATAGTTTAGAATCGCTGAGAGGTATTCTTAACTTGTCTAGGGCTAGATTAATTAGATTGAGAGATCTATTAGTTTATGCTAGCTGAAAATTGAATCACATAACCAATTAGGTCTTGCTAGAGATAGTCAAGCTAATTGTTATGCAACTTATAATTCTATGAGTTAAAATTGGATTAGAACTAGTTGGGATAGAGTGACATTTAATCCGATCTAGGATCACTTTTGAGACTCATAAGGATTTGAATCAGATTTAGATCTTCACCTATTTATGTGATTGATTGACTAAGAGATTAGCTTTTGATTAGGTAAATAGAAACTAAGTTACTAAGAGATTAGTGCTTAGTTAAACTAGATTCGTTGTGCTTGATAACTGAAATCCTAGAATTAATATTCAAATGTATGCATTGGCCCTCAAGGGAAAAACATCTCCGGATCTCTTAAAAGTTCTCTCATCATCGTTTACAACACAAGTAATATTCTGATTTCTCTTCTACTTAGTTTTTGAAATTCTCTGCTTACTACACACTTTCTGTTTTTCATTCGATCTGATTAGAATAATTAATTAGTAGTGATTGCTTAGTCCTTTAATCCTCGAGGGATCGATACCCACTTCACCGTGGTATATTACTTGATACGATTCGGTATACTTGCCGAGATCTAGGGTTTGTGAAATCCGACCATCAATGTGTTGGTTAGAGAAGGGGATTTGAAGGTGAATTTTCCTAGACTTTATGCAGTGGCAGAAGACAAAGAGAGCAGAGTTAGTGATTGTGGATGGTGGAATGGCTTAGCATGGATATGGAATCTAGTATGGAGAAGATCATTGAGGGCTTGGGAAGAGGAGATTCTTCAGGAACTGATGGATATTCTGAGCAGAGTTTGTGTCAAAGGGGATGTGGAGGACAAACTGATTTGGAAATATAGTAGCAATGATGAATATTCAGTAAAATCGTTTCTACAGGTTATCCACAAAAACAAGGAATTACAACATGAATCGAACATGTACAACTTCTGAAAGACTCTTTGGAAGGGACTTGTACTGCCAAGGGTGGAACTTCTAACCTGGTTTGTTATCCTTGAGAAATTAAATACGTAGGTTGTGAGATGCGGCTTGGTGCAACAACAAATGGAAAACTGTGTGTTATGTGGCCAGGAGCTTGAAACGGTGTACCACCTTTTCTTCAATTGTAAGATGGTGTGGTCTTTATAGGGAGGTATACTGGACAGATGGGAATTCAAATGTGTGTGTCCATCAAACTCAAAACATTGTTTTGAAAGCTGGGTGGATTATGGTATTGCTAAGGGAATGAGGGATGATTAGACGATACTGTTTTTCTCCACGATTTGGTATATTTGAAAAATGAGGAATGATAACATATTCATGGGACAGGATGTGAATAAGGAGTTAGTTGCTAGGCACATTGCAACTTTCTGGAACTTGTGGAGGAATGAAACAAAGGAAAGAAAAGAAAGTGCTCAACTGAAGGTATATTTATTATGTAATGTGTTTTTTTTTGTATGTAATTTTGGTTTTGATTGTGTTTCTTATTTGGTTGTATTTGTTTTGCTACTCTTGTTGTCCTGAGGAAACTTTTTGGGCGGAGCCCTTCACGTCCCTCTTGGGAATTTTGTGATCTCTTGTTACGATTGGAAAAAAAATGAAATCTAAAACTATTTCAGTGCAAACTGCAAATCTCTGAAATTAAAATACGAGTTTAACTAGTTGTAACTATTTTCAGGTTTGGCAAGAGCCTACACCAGTGAAATTTTGAGATTGGTAAATAACGGTTTTAGTTAATGAGATATAATAAAGTGAGATTATATTAATAATTTTGGGTTTCGGTGAAGGAAAGGACTAAACCGAAGGAGTGTTCTGGCACCCTTGTGGTTGGGCCTTGTAAATGGGCCTTGTAAGAATGAGGTGGTGCTCATGTAATTATCAGTTATGAGTTATAAATAACATGATTTTGTTTAAAGTTTTAAATATGACAATTTTTCTCTTTTATCTGGAGAAGAAGAAGTGATATCGAGGGGCGGGGCTATGATGTAATTTTGGAAGGAGCAAAAAATTATTTTGCAATAAAAAAGAATTAAAATAAAATTTTAGGAGGCTAAAGTGAAAATTATGTATAATATATAAGAATTTTTTTTGGAGGGAGGACTGTCCCCCTTAGCTAAAAGGATGCTCCGCTCCTGGTGATTTCTATATATGTTACGGTGCGTTCGTGTCCGTAAAGAAATAAAAGAGAGTTAGTATCCTTGTTTTTATCCGTTAAGATCATAGTAATTGAAGATTATGTCTCCTATCATATCATAGTTTAACTTTATTTAAATCAAATTATGTTCACTTAAAAAAATGAATTTCTTCCCCCTCTTTAATTCAATTCATGCAATTGGGCAAATGATTCACTTTTCCCCCACTTTTTCTCTCTTCTATTTCATTAGTTAATTACCTCATAAAGCTTATCTGAAATGAGTGCCATGCGGTGAGCAAATGATATTTTTGAATTACTATTGAGGAACTCATCTGTGGTAGGGCTCCCAAGCAAATAGCCCTGAAAAATTTTTAAAAACAATAATAATAAATTCAAAATGTTATATTCTTAACTTGAGGAATTGGACAATCAACTTAATTAAAATAAAATTTTGTAAAATAACTCATGTCACGTACCAACATATTCAAATGTGGCTTCAATCCAGCTTCATTACCTATAGGCAATATACATAAATTTTTAATTAATAATACAAAAATTAATAAAAGGGTAAGTTTAATTACAATTTTTATAGGAAAAAAATTAGTATATAACATTAAAGGCTATTAACCACTTAATAAAAATCATGAACAGTTATGAGATAAAATTGGAGGGAAAATATTAGAAAATCAAACCAGGAAAATTAATGATGTATGTGGTTACCTACTATAATTTTCTTTGTAACCAAAGGAACAATTATTCCTGAGTAAGAGTCACCTCCAATAAAGAGTTGGTTCAAGAGATACTTTGGGTTCTCATCTAGCCACTGTACATATGCATCAAGAAAAATATTTATTTTACTGCAATAAAGAAAATTGTAGAAATTCAATACTTTTAAATGAAAATAGAAAATCAAAAGCAAAATTAGTTATTATTGGCTCAAATAGTCAAATACATGATTAAAAAAAAGCAATTCTATACGACTAATAGATCATTTTAGGTCAACACTGGGCTAACATATACTTTATTTTAATTTTTAAATCCTAATTAGAGTATAAAAAAGATGTTGGTTCAAAATGTTGATTAATATTAATAAAAAGAGAAAGGTTACATAACCCACATTATTGCTAGCAAAAAGGAGCCAATAACGTAACCTCCGTCTCTTCTTTTCCTTTTCCTTCCCCTCCCCCTTCCCCTAACCATCACCACCATCTCACCATCTTCTGTGTCTCTCTTCCTATTCTCCTTATCCTTCCCCTTTCCCTAGCCTTTACCATCTTACTCCTAGTTTAAATTAAATTCCCCTTTTCAGATTGCCATTTTCACCAACCTTTATGAGGAATTGATAAGCTTGATTTGCTGATTCTGAATCTGAGGTTGCCCAACCTTGTTCTGTTCTCGAATAAGAGAAGCCAGTTCCCACAGGTGAATCTAGAAATATTATACTTGCAGTCTAAAAACAATAATGGTTAATAGTCAAGTTTATCTTAAAAAATATGCAAAAGATTTTGTTAGTTATATTGTCTTTAAACGATACAAATATTAATCAATTGATCCTTTTATTAATTAAATGACATGCATTACAAAATGATTAGTTAAAAATATTACTGAATGACATATCATTCAATTATTATATGGCACTTAAATATGATATGTTATTTTTAATTGATGGACTCACTGATTTAATTGACGACTATAACTATTAGGACTAATATAATTAACCTATTTGAAAAACGTGATATTCTCTAAAGACCAATTTAATAATTAACCCAATAATCATGTCGATAATTATTTGCATTTTACAATCATGTGACCAGATGCAAATATGCAAGGATAATTGTAGAGAGGCTTAAAATTTTAGTAGAGAAAATTAAAAATAATTTGTTTAATTACTCTACCGATATTTATAGTATAACAATTTTATAATTATGTCCTTATTATACTTTAAAATTTTTTAATTAAATTCTTATGCTATTTTTAATTTTATAATTAAGTTATTATCATGTTCAAAACATTAGGGTAAACAAAATATATATTCAATTCTCAATTAAAGAGAGAATAACTAAGGCTAAATTCTTAATGCGACCTCTTTTCATTTTTAGAAAGACAAAACTTATCAACTGTGCGAGTATGACTATAATAGTAAATTTGTACTTGTTAAACTTTTGCTTTAAACACTTACTATTAATAGATATTTAATTATAAAATTAAAATAATATAAAAAATTAATTAAAAACTTTTAAAAAATAGAAATTTAATTACAAATGTCACTTAAGTTATTGAAAGTTAAACCAAATTTAAATGACTAAAATATTTAATTGCTACCTTTGTCCATGCATATGGATAATATAACAATTTTGGTAGTCCTCCAATATAGTTATGAATATCAAGTTCTAAAGGACCTGCCAAATTAAAAGAATGTATTCTATTATTTAGCTAGATTATGATAGCTATGATAATGCAGGTATGAAACTTTTTTAATTAGTATTTAAAAAGTATACCTAAATTTAAAACCGGATTCTTTATTATTTGATAACATTTTTTAATTTGATCACATTTTTATTTTTATCTTTTCAAACTAAAAAATATTGTGAAATAGTGGTAAAAAGTGTAATGTTAATTTTAACTACTTTTCTAGAAGTTACTAAAATTTTGTAAGCACCATGGTCACCATATTATAACCACCATAAAATACGACTACTTAAGTAATACCAAAAGTCCAAAATATAAGAAAGTGTAATTTTAATTTTAAAACAACAATTATATAGCTATTATAACTACCATAACTATAAATACTGTATACTCCAATTCTAAGATATCATTTTGTTCAAAGGGCAAAATACTGTTTTGGTTCCTAACGTTTAAGATAAATTTTATTTTACGTTTAAAATATTCTATTTTAGTCTCAAAAAGTTTCAATTGGACTAATCAGGTCCCATCATTAAATGTTGGATGAGAATTTAACACCATAATTAACTTAGATGTTTCTCTCTATCTTAAAAAACTAACAAAACTTTAACTAAAATAGGATTCGATCCAAATGTTAGGGAACAAAAAAAGAATCATATTGGAGGGGAAAATGTCAAGAGAAAGTAGGGTAAGTGATAAGTATTGAAAACATTTTTTTTTTTTTTTACCAATTTCATAAAGTATTCCAGAGAGAGAAGTACATCCAGGGCCCCCAGTTAACCAAAGAAACAGAGGATCCTCTTGAGGGTTTCCTTGTGACTCGATGAAGTAGTAGAAAAGTTCAGAATCGTTCACACTTATATATCTGCTAACATACAATATTAGAGAAGTCAACATTATTTTCCATCAAAATATTTTCAAATTATAACTTGGCATTTATAAAATCGAAATGGTAGAGATATAATAATTAAAGTTATTTTTAATTTAATATTTATAGTTTTATATATTTCATATTTATAGTTATAATTTATTATATCTAATATTATCCAACAATTATTTCGATCATCGTTAAAAGTTTCAAGTGAGGATTTCAAATATAAAGAGTGTTTCGTATGCTTGCTTGATGTAGCTTTATGTTATGGTTATGGTCATTTGTGAATTGTTTTGATGTCTATGGATTATTCTTTGTCAATGCAGAAGGAATTGTTCACCTTTTGGTTAAATTTATGTATATGGCTAACTCGATTTTTTTTTTTTTTGGTCCATGGTATCCCCCAATAAAAGGTAGCAAAAATGCAGAAAAGGTGGCAGAGACACTGATTCAGCCAAATTCACAGAATGACATTCAGCATTACTCACATGGCTCTTGGCATCAATTTCTAGCACATATAAGAACAATATTGCACATTGCAATCAATTTTATGAAGCATGGGAAATTTTTCAACATTTCTCTACTGCTCAAGTACAAGCAAAGATTCAAAGTCTCAAATCCAATCTTCGATCAGTCAAAAAGACTGATACTGTTACCGAATTCTTGCAAAAGATTCAGAAAATTGATGATTTTTTATTAGCTTTAGGATATCAAGTCAGAGATGATGATGATATTCTAGCCATCATGGATGGGCTCTCTAATGAATATGAAAATTATATCAACACAGTAATTTTCAAACTTGGCAATTATACCGTGGTTGAACGAATCATATCTTCAAGCTTTTGAAGATATGTCAGCAAGACTCAAGAAGCCAGCAGGGGAATTCCTATGGCACACCTTACTCGTTCAAGATATACCTTTTCAAGATTCAAGATCTATTTTTTTAAAAATTTTTTAAAACTTTTAGCATTAAGAACAAAAAAATATACTTTATCCTGTATTTTATAAAAATTTAATGATCCAATTTAAAGTATTAATATATTACAAATATAACATTTTATGTGTTTTTTTTTTATTAACTTATTAAATTTTTGAAAGAATTGTTATCGTGACATGGTATTAAGGCTTAAAGTTGAAAGGTATGGAGTTCAATTTTTATTAAATTTCAAAAGAAAGAATGTTAACATAAGACATTTAAATAAATAAATAAATAAATAAGAGATAAAGATGATTTATGTGAAAAATTCACCCCAAAAAAAATATGTGTATTGTACGAAAGGCATATTACACATATAATCATTTAGGTGCCTTCTCCTATTAGTTTAAACTTCTAGAAGAAGTAATATCATGTCATAATTAATAGTTTGAAAATATGGAAACTGACCCTGTTTGAAGAACGAAGGGTAACTCCCCTGGGAATCCAGGCAAACTTTTGACAATGGCACCAGAGCCATCTGATGATGAGTTGAAAAGAGTCGACAAAAAAACTAAACCCCAAAAGATTTTGGTGCATTTTGTGTAACTAGCCATATTATTGTAGTGATTATTATGGAAAGCTGTTGGTAATGCTGCCATATTCGATATCCTAAGGATGATGTTACGTTCACTGCTTCATCAAGCTTTTTAGCTTCTTTATATAATGGTTCTAATGTTCTATTGCTTGCTTGCAATGAGATACCGACCTACTCGGTTATTCTTAAAAATAAATAGATTAATTAATTGTAGAGTTATTAAACAAAATAAAAATAAATAAATAAATAAACCACAAAATTACTCTGAATTTTTAACATGCCGACAAAAATATTCTCATTTTTATAATAATAAAATAATGTCTTCTGGAAAACGAGTTTGTAAGAGTATTCGAATAACTATTTAAATAGTACATAAAAAAATTGGACCAAAATTTGATTTCTAGAAAAAAAATTTCATTTTCTAAAAGTATTTGATATATAAAGAAAAAAGAAATATCGCAAAAAACTACTTGGCGTACGTAAATCACCAAATTTTAAGCAAAAAATGGTATCATTTTCTAATCATTGAATAAAACGGCATCGAATTAAAGTTCAATCTCTTAAGCACTTTTTGAAAAAAATATGTTTAATTTTTGTCACGTTCTTAAATATTTTAAGGACAATTTTATCATTAATAAAAGAAGGAGTTGTTTTTATTAGCATCTTAAAAAATAAGAGATTTTATATAAAGACTCCTATATATATGATTTTTAAAAACATATAGTCTCAAATAAATAAGAATTTAGTGAAAAAAAGAAAAAAAAATATTTTTCTTCAATAAAAGTAAAAAATATAAAAGTGGTACAACGTTATAAAGCCAGTAAGTACAATGGAAAAAGTTAACAATAATAAAATTATATAACCAATCATCAATCTATTTTAGAGTTAACTTAATAATGAGAAATTATTGGTCACTAAAAATTACACTTGCATTTTAATTTAGTTCTCAAAATTTTAGTTTATTCAATTTAGTCCCTCAACTTGGCATCAGTGACTCAGGCCCTATATATTTTAGTCACATAATCCTTAAAGATATGTTGAAATAGACCGAAGACTACCACCTTAAACCTGACAACTATCTATTGTAGGAATTGAAAGTTTATTTTTATCTCAGCATACAGTTAACAATTCTGTGACAAAACCATACTGATGTGAGTTATTTAATTTTGAAATGATGAAGGGAGTATTATTAAGAAAAATAATCTCGAATGATATAAATTAAATCATGACAAAATTAAAATAATTAGATATTTTATATATATATATATATTCTCAAAAAGGTTATAATAAAGATCATAATTTGATATAGTTTTTGCAAATATATCGTTAAAATTGTCACAAAAACAAAATATATCGTTAAAATAATGAGACATTTTTATCTTTAGAATTTGTTGACTTTAATTCCGGTGAAATGATTTTCTATTTTTTTTTTATGAATAATCAAAATTGTTTTTAGAAAAAAGAAAAGAATCTAGAGATCCAATCCAATGTTTATATTGTTTGACAAATTACAAAAGCCGTATTTTTATTAGAATTAATTTATATGTACATCTTCGTATATTCTTTATCTTCTTTTATTTCTATACTATATGTAATTATTTCTATACTATTGTATGTTGTATTCATGTGTTTTAATAATTTTTTTGTGCTAATGTTTATATTTTTAGTATTATAAATGAGATATATGGAGATGTAGAGTTTTGTAAATGTAGTGTTATCATTTTTATTATATATTTAAAAAGATAATATTTTTCAGTTATTTTTATGGTTCGCGGTTAATGCATGTAATAAACATGTTAATGAATATATGCTTGAAGGCATCAACATGACACGAATCGCACTCACAAGTCATCACAGTCCACAAGCTAGCGCATGTTACTATCGTAGATATTTTGATGCATCTACCGTTCCAACAATGGAGAATAGAAGATGCTACATGAATTTCATAGCAGTCAAACTAACAAACCCGGGTACATTACCAAATGCTAATTACTTGAAAATCAATAGCTACTTGTTACATTTTGACAATACATTAAAATGCATGCACGTGCTGTTTGTTGAAAGGGATTAGGTGAACCAGATAAAAAGCTAAGCATTAAAATTGTCTTATTTTTTAGATAAATAGTTTTGGATATTACAATTACATTAAGTTTTAAATAAATTTTTTCCCTCCCTAGCTAACTCAAATATCTTTATATTTTAGAATAAACACCCAGTTTTAGCGGTTAATGTATCCAAATTTTTAAATGGTTGATAATCAATTTGAAGTTTTCGAATTATTAAGAGTGGTGTCGTCGAAATTGAAAATGATCAAAAACCAAATTGCATTTACTACTCTATACTTTATTGGCCACCAAATTATTTTTTTCCATCCTATATGTTGTTATGAAATAAGTTATTTGTATTTATCTAATAGGTCTTGTTTAGACCCTAATTTTATTATTATTTATCTAGAATAGAACCTACATAATCTCTCAAGTATATATATATATAGATGATCACACACAGCCTAAACCTTGATTCTTGTACCTCATTGACTCCTGGTGATATGAGCGTTGGAGTGCCTTAATTTGCAGGTATTCCACCACCATTCATTAGAGTAACCGCATGCCAATACCTATTGGAAACCACTAGTGATATGTGTGCATGGAGGGAAATTTGCACATTCACACACGAAGGAGCAAAATGGAGATTATTTCACATTTATGAAAGGTGTTATCACTATTCACTAGAGAGTACATGCGAAGAAGTTTAAGGAAAGCTTTAGGAACTTAGCCACACTTATACATAAAGAGATGTATTAGTTACTAACCAATTAATAGAAGTTCAAGTTTGTTGGGTTACGTGTCAAGAGCAAGAATTGTGGAACTCAATTTTATTAGGATAGATTAGATTAGATTTGAATTGTATTTGTTGACTTTGTCAAAAGATTTGATTTGGTTTTAATTTGTTTAGAGGTATCTTTAGTAGTTTAAGATTTAAATCAAACATGGTCTAATATAATAAGAGCAAATTTGATTTAAATGAGTAAGGATTAAGTTAGGAGTTATATCTTAATTTAAATTCAAAATTTCAGATTCTATCTTGAACAGATTTAGACCAATTTAAGCTTGGTATATTAGGAGACTATTCAAACACTTTTAAGAGAATTTATGAATTTTTTTATTAGTTTTTATCTTATAGACTTCATGAAGAACGAATATTACGTGTCCAAAATCGTCCACCTTACCAATCGTTTCAAAGAATGCATTTTTAGATGAGAAAAAAACACTACCAATCATCATAAGCTCCACATTAAGTCCTAAAGAGGAGAAAAACTTACTAATTATCCAAAGAGAGCACAAAACTGCTCTTGGCTGGAAAATTAATGATTTGAAGAGAATCAGTCCAACAATTTGTATGCACAAGATCCTATTGGAAGAAGACTGCAAGCCTGTGGTGCAACCACAAAGAAGACTCAATCCAACCATTAAGGAAGTAGTGCAGAAAGAAGTGATGAAATTGTGGGATGCTGGTGTCATATACCCAATTTCGGACAGCTCATGGGTTAGTCCCGTG
Source organism: Stylosanthes scabra (assembly GCA_036250425.1). Lineage (NCBI taxonomy): Eukaryota > Viridiplantae > Streptophyta > Magnoliopsida > Fabales > Fabaceae > Stylosanthes > Stylosanthes scabra. The sequence goes on along the minus strand of JASCZI010121543.1, from coordinate 7,522 downwards.
CAAGTTGTTCCCAAAAAGGGAGGAATGACCATTATCTACAATGAGAAGAATGAGCTTATTCCAACTAGAACCGTAACTGATTGGAGGATGTATATTGACTATAGGAAGTTCAACGATGATACACGGAAGGACCATTTCCCTCTTCCATTCATGGACCAAATGCTGGAGAGACTTGCTGGACATGCATTCTATTGCTTCTTGGATGGCTATTCAGGTTACAACCAGATTGTAGTTGACCCCGCGGACCAAGAGAAGATAGCATTTACATGTCCTTTTGGCATTTTTGCATATAGGAGGATGCCATTTGGACTATGCAATGCTCCAGCCACATTTCAAAGGTGTATGCTTTCCATTTTTTCTGATATGGCAGAGAAATATATTGAGATATTTATGGATGATTTTTCTGTGTTTGGAAATTGATTTGAAAATTGCTTACAAAATCTAGCTTTAGTTTTGAAAAGGTGCCAAGAGACTAGCCTGGTTTTGAATTGGGAAAAGTGTCATTTCATGGTAAAAGGAGGAATAGTACTTGGTCACCAAGTTTCTGAACTAGGAATAGAAGTTGATAAAGCAAAAATAGAAATCATAGAGAAATTACCACCACCCGTTAATGTTAAAGGTGTTAGAAGTTTTCTAGGACATGCAGGTTTTTATAGAAGATTCATCAGAGACATTTCCAAGATTGCCAAGCCATTGAGCAACCTGCTAGTCAATTATGTTCCTTTTGATTTTGATGATGATTGCTTGAATGCCTTTAAAATTCTAAAAGATAAATTAATTACTGCACCTATTTTATCTCCACCTGATTGGTCTTTATCATTTGAGCTCATGTGTGATGCAAGTAATTTTGCAATAAGGGCTGTGCT
>JASCZI010121542.1:4289-17885 GCA_036250425.1 Stylosanthes scabra | reverse complement strand
CACCACCAACCCACTAATCTTTCATCCAATGCCTTACTCCGCCATGATTGGTTCTAATTCCGCCGTGGGTCACCGGAAAACCCATCACCGGTAAGAACATCTCTGAACCTAGTTTGTTTCCTTAGTCTATCTAGTGCGTGATTCTCATTGTATGTTGGTTTCCATTGTTATTCTTGAGTTTCCAGCCACCATTGTTATACTAGGAGTCACCGGAGACTTGATGTCACTCTTACCGGAGTGTTGCCGCTTGGTTCCAGTCGCCATCATCGCTAGAAGTTATTTATCGGAGCCGCTACTCCATTTTCTAGAGCCATGGTAAGCCTTATTCCATTTGTATACGGCTGTCCATGTACTATCATGGTTCCCGAATACACTCAGTTGCTAAGTAGTGTCAATCTTGTAGTTTATTTGTTGATAGATGTGCTGAATCTCGATGTTATAGGTTGATTAGCGATAATTGGTTGAAGAATAGGAGTTGCTGCGGGTACTGAGGAGCTTACAGTATAAGAAGCTAACGGTTTAGGAGCTTACAGTGCCCGTGTAATTGCGGGTTTGGTCAATGAGGTAGGAGTTTAATTGTTTTGAAAGTAGGAATATTTGATTAGTTAGTGAGATTTGATGTAATTGAGTAAATGCTTGCTTGTGTGTATAAGTATTGTAATTCTGTGTGCGTGGCTATGTGTTGGGCTGAATTATGGGGTTTTCCATGATGTGAATGAACGTTGGTTTTTAAAATGAAAATGGTTGTTTTGGAAAATGGTTTAAAAACGTGGTTTCGGGAAGTTTCTAAGTGTATGGCTGATTTCCTGAATGGTTAGTATTGGAACTCTGAAATGAATGATTTGAAAACAGATTTTTCAATAAGGAAGGTAATTGCTTGAGTGAGGAATGTGAAAGTGGGCTGAGGGCCTTGTTATTGCTATGAGATAATGTCATGATAATGGTGATTGATGTGATGATTGGTATTGAAGTGCTAGCGAGAGAGGCAAGAGTGCGAACGAGATGAGAAAGGGTAGTTGGGAGCATGGGGATTTCGATTTTTGAAGAACTGGGAAGGTGTTTGAATGAGTTTTTTATAAAAGAGGGTTGGAACCTGAAAATGAGTGTTTTTGGACAAGGTTTTCATAACAAGGTTTTAATCAAAGGTTTAAGTTTTGTGAAAATGGTTTCTACACTAAGGGATTCGATTCGTGCCACAGAAGAATCGATTCTTGGAACTCTGGACTTTAAAGAAGTAGCAAATTAGTGACCTCAGAGTCGATTCTTCTCTGCCCCGAATCGATTCATAACTACGCAGAGAGCAAGGGATGTGTTTTGGACTAACCCGAATCGATTCTAGTACTGCTAGAGTCGATTCGTCTTGCTGAAATAAAAGAAAAGAGTCCCTCTCTGTGCAGAGAATCGATTTGTGTGAAGCATGAGTCAATTCAACCTTAAACCAAAATGAATTTCAAGATTTCACAGTGATTAGAATCGACTCGGGGACCCCTCGAATCGATTCATAATCCTCCAGAGACGAGGTCTCTTCAACATGACTCTAGGGAATCGATTCTCTGCCTTCCAGAATCGATTCTGGTCTTAAACTAACTTAAGATTTGTGTTTTAAAGCTGTCATTTTGGTTTTTGAAGCTAAGATATATACCCCATACTCCAACTACACCTTAAATAAATACTAACGCTATATATATATATATATATATATATATGAAAGAGTGAAAGGGCTGACGTCTCGGCTTACGACAATAGCGGGCTATCGGACGTAGTGTATGACAGGTGGTCTTCGAACTAACGTTCCGGTGTACGGGCGTTATATACGCAATAAGGAGGAAACCCCCAGTTATATATAAATGAGGTGAAATCGTAAACGGTTGGGGCAATGAGCGAATTGTCCTCGGGGAAGTGCGTCCGATAGTGGTTCGGGACTAGTACTGGACCGGTCGGGTTGGCTAAAATAACCAACCGGGTGAGCTCATCATAGCCATTAGAATCAGGGATGCATCATCTGCATATGTTTGCATTGTATGGGTGTGACATTGTATTGGTTTGCCTATTTGCTATCTGTTGTTTGTATTGCTTGTATGTCTGCTTTCACTTGTGTTTGAATTGAGTGTCTTGATTGTGTTTGTGTGGCTCGGTTGAAGTGTTGACATGGTTGGTGCTGAAATATTGGTTATGAGTCCAAACCTAGTTTTCTTCCATGATTTTGTAAAGGATTTCTGAATTAAAGAAAGATTCTTGTTTTGTTTTCAAAAACGGTCAGAAAGGAGTATTTTTCTAATGCATGCTAATCTGCTACTCTGATAGTATTCTTGTAAAGGTGAGAACGTGGTGTTTTGTTCTCTCCCCCTACATTTTAGTGGCAGGTACAGGAACCTCGGATGGAACCAGGGTCGGGTTCTAAGTACATGGATTGGTGCGTGTTGGCTCGGTCTAGAAGTGTGCTCCCCCTCGCCTTGTATTATTGTGGTTGTTCAGAGGGGCAGGAAGTGTTATTGTGATCTTTGTATAAGTATTAGATAGTTAATACTTGTTACTAGTACTTGTGAAATACTGTGTACGTATGTGTATATGTAAATGCCTGAGCTACTGGTTGGACTTTAATACAGGTGAAATTAAGATGTGAAACTTGGTAATGAAAATAAAAGACAAAAGGTACTCTGTCCGTCTTTCGGCAGAATATAGCACATGTTCATTAGAGGCTCGATAGTAAATAATGGTAACAAATAAAAAGGGATTTTTGAAGGTCCATAACTCCTGGATTTCAGCATGATCCGGAGGTGCTGTTGTCTAGGGTGTTACAATTATTCTCATTCAAGTAAGACCTTGGTCCTTCGCGTTAGTAAGTAGCATAGGACTTTAGAAACGGGGTTAAGTCCCCGCACTCGACGATTAGATAGAGTGGGTTTGATTTCTTACATGATAATAGTGGTGATCACAGGGACAAATTATACTTCAAGCCAAGACCAAGCACCCTTTATCATTTGCAATACAAGTTATTTCTTATTCCGATTCTTGTTCACAATTCTCACCATTGCAACCCCAATAATTTCACAACCAATCACAAGTCTCAATTTTCATTTTCTAGGGAGAACAAGCCGAGTGCAATACTTGGTAATTTTTTGGTTGCAAACTTGTGACACTTTTTAAATCTCGATACGCCTGTTTTTACCAAGGTTCTGAAAACCGGACCGGATCGGCCGGTCGGACCGTGAACTGGCGACCTTCTTGGCTCGGTTTAAAATGTGAAACTGAAAGTCAGCGAACCGTTCAGAAACCGGTGAACCGGGCGGTCGGACCGAACCGGGACCTGGCCGGTTTTTAAAAAATGTGGTGAACACGTCGTTTTGACCTTGAGAGGAAAAAAAAAAACAAACACGGGCCACACCCCCCATTCACCCTTGCTTCCCCATTTCCCCAAATCAAGAAACTCTAGCTTAGCCTCCATCTCTCTCAACCACAGAACCCTACCCATTGCCCATTCACTCTTCCTTCAACTAGCCACCGCTGTTCGCCATGGTGGACATCGTTTGTCCCTACTAGCCATCTCGTCCCACAAGTCATGAGAATCACAACCGGTTCTCGCCTACTCCAACACCGCGAAAATCACTGCGCAGCCACGACGGTTCTCGCCGTCACTCCCTTCGCTGTCTTTTCGCCGTCATCGCCCTTATAGGTATGTATATTTGCTACTTTTCTTCCTTCCCTTTCTCCTTTCCGCGTTGCTGATCCTAGTGATCCGTTCATCCCTTTTTTTCCCTTTTTTTGTTAGTTACTTAGTTAGCTTAGCTAATTAAAAATTAATTCTTACTCTAGTTACTGCTAAATTGATTGTTGTTCATGTCAAATTTGTGTTTTGTACTTCTGTTTGGTAAATTCTTAATTTTTTTTAATTTTTTTTTAATATAACACTGTTGTTTAGCTACTGTTGTTCAGTGTTGATACTTCTTAACTGAATTAACTTACTCTGATTCAATACTTGTCTGATCTTTTCTCCAGTGTGGATAATAGTACCAATCAAGACGTTGATGCTGGAGAGAATTTGCCTCCTAGTGGTAATCCTCCTGCCTCCAATGACACGCCTAATACTGCTGCATCGAATCCTCCTGATTCAAAGGAAAGTCAATCACAAGCCTCTTCTAATCTCAGGGGAAAAACAGATCCAACTTGGAGATATGTTGCTTTAAATGTTGTGAATGGAAAGTCCCAATACAAATGCTTATTTTGTTTACAAGTTTTTCATGGAGGGGGAATTCATAAGATGAAGAGACATTTGGCAAAGATCAAGGGGGATGTAAAAAAATCTCCCAAAGTCCCTTATGATGTTGAAAAACAGATGGAAGCCTTGGTGACACAAGCTCAAAAGGGAACTAATAAAAGAAAAATAAACTTTGCTAAAGAGGGTGAGGATGAGGTTGAAGATGCAATCGATGAAGCAATAGCGCAAGAAGAACAACAACATGCTGCGAATCAGCAAGCATCTAATGAGGAAATAGTGGGAGGCGAGCCCAAAAAGAAAGCAAAAATCATTCCTGCCATGTTTGCCCCTAGAACAACAATAGGATCTCAACCAAGTATTAAAAGTGCTTTACAAACCAAAGAGGCGATCAATGAGGTTGATAAGCATTTTGCTAGGTGGGTATTAGATTGTAAAATTCCCTTCAATGTAGTTATGTTGCCATTTTTCAAGAAACGCTTGATGGTGTTGCTGGTATTGGGCCAAGTTATAAGGGTCCTTCTTATGATAATTTAAGGGTCCACTTGTTAGCTGACCTTAAAAGAGAATGTTAGATGCTTGTTGATAATTATAGGAGTGCTTGGCGAGATACCGGATGCACCTTTATGGCGGATGGTTAGACTGATGAAAGACAGAGAACATGGATTAACTTCTTGGTGTATTGATCTAAAGGTTTGTGCTTTATAAAGTCTATAGATGCCTCAAGTATAGTTAAAAATGCTTCCTCATTGTGCTCTTTGTTTTCTGAAGTGATTGAATGGATTGGTCCTAATGATATTGTGCATGTTTTGACTGATAATACGGCCAATTATGTTGTGACTGATAATACGGCCAGTTATCAATCACAAATATGAGAATATCTATTGGTCACCTTGTGCTGCTTATTGCCTTAATCTAATTCTGAAAGATATAAGCAGCATGCCTCATATTTCTAATCTTGCATCACGTGCTTCCAAGATTACTGTCTTTGTATACAATCATATGGTATTTTTATCTTGGCTTAGAAAAAGAAATACTTGGAGGGAAATTGTCCGCCCTGGTTTAACTAGATTTGCCACTGTGTTCATCACACTAAAAAGTATCTTTGAACACAAAGCTGATTTGCAAGCCTTGGTTGTGGATGCACACTTTACTGGTCACAAATTAGGAAGGTCTGCTAATAGTAGAGCTGTTAGTGCCATTATCTTGGATAGTAAGTTCTGGGATGATTGTTTACTGCATGCAAACTTGTGAGCCCATTGATTAGATTGCTGAAGATTGTTGATGCTGATGATAAGCCATCATTGGGTTATATATGTCATGGTATGATGCAGGCAAAGATGCAATCAAGGAAATGTTTAGGCACAATGAAGCTGCATATCAGCCTTACACAGACAATATCAACTCAAGGTGTGACAAACACTTTAAGAAGGATATTCATGCTGCTTCTTATTTCTTGAATTCGGTTATTTTTTATGATGGGAATTTTAAAGAAGCACCTGAAGTCATGCATGGTTTACTTGATCTTGTTACACTTCATTGCAAGTGTAACAATTTAGATTCTTTTGAGGCCATGAAAGAAATACAACTATATAGAGATCGAAAGGAAAGCTTTGCTAGGTCGGAAGCTATTCGAGCGGCCAAAAAAGTTAAGCCTAGTGAGAATATTTTTTATGCTTTCATTTTCTTAGCAAAGCTTAGATAATAAATAGTATGGTTATGGTTAATAAATAATTATGTCTAACTGTAGATGAATGGTGGAAATTGTTTGGTGGTTATGCTTCAACTTTACAAAAGATTGGAATACGCATTCTTAGCCAAGCTTCTACTTCGTTGGGTTGCGAGTGGAATTGGAGTCTTTTTTTTTTATCAAATTTATACAAAAAGAAGAAACAGATTGGAACATGATAGGCTAAATGATATTGTGTATGTTACTTATAATTTGCGTCTCAAATCAAGGTAAGACTTGTTTTGTTTCATATTATGTTGTATTAATTTTCAAATTGTAATTTTAACATGTCATATTGTAATGTTATGTTATATATTGTATTTGATTTTTTAGGAAAGAGAAAGAAAAAAGAAAGCAAAAATTGAAATTTGATCCAATTGATCATGAAAGCATAAGTATGGTAGACTTTTGGGTTATGGAAGAGGTTGTGGAGAAAGATTCAGATCTTCCAAGTAATGTTGAAGACTTGCTATGTGAGTTTTATTTATAGTTTATTTAATTATTTCTAATACTTTATTGGAATGAATTTAATTGTTCATATTGGTAACATGTCTATTTTTGGTCTTCTGTTAGGTGATTTTGATATTGATCTTCATCAAAGTGGTGATGGTGGTACAAGCACATTTCATGCCACATCTTTGGATTATTCTTCTCAAGATGGTGGACTCTCAAATGATGGTCAAAATGATCATAATGAGGCAAATCTCCAACGTGTATTTGCAGATTTTGATGATTAATGACAAACTATAATGTTGATTTATGTTATTTAGATATTTCTTGTCATTTGGATGCTTTTGTATGTTAACTTATGAGTTGTATTTGGTATTTTTATTATTTTATTATAAACAGTTTTTTCGGTTGAATCACCGGTTGGACCATTGAACTAATGAACCAATAGCTTAAGCGGTTTGATGTCCAGTTCAGTTTTCAAAACCTTGGTTTTTACGTCGGTTGGAACTATACTCGCGATAAAGAAATTTGATTTTCGGATTAATTTTATTCGACCGGAGCGGGCGCGTCATTGTGCCTTTCCATACACACAATGTTCACAAGATTCTATTTTTGGTTTCTTTGTATTCTTTGGCAAACCTTCTCCACCAAGTAATGGTGGACTTTTTCGTGTGCCATATTCTCGTGTAATCTATTTGATATTTACTTCCACCGATTCTAATGGCTAATTCACCTGTAACAGTTGTCCCCAAAAGAAGATAAAGATTACCATGAACAACCCCTTTCATTAATACCAAAGAACCACGAACAACTTTAAGTACTCCATTTTCCACAACTATTTTGCAACCATTTTTATCCAACAAACCTATGGAGATTTATGCAAGACTGGAATATGTATCACAACATTTAAGGTTCTTAACACTCCATTATGCATCTTGATTCTTATTGTACCTAGCCCCACAATTTTGCAAGCATAATCATTTCCCATTAAAATTGTACCGCCAATTGTGCTTTGATAGATATAAACCATTTCCTATTTGGGCACATATGGTGAGAGGCTACTGAATCAAGAATTCACTTACCATAGAGTAACAACCCTCCTCATCATTTGAGACATAGCTTGGTTCTTGTTTCTCTTTTGGTTTGTTATTGTTCTGTTTCTTGAAAGTTATATTCTTATTTCGACAATTTGCTTCAAAATATCCAAACTCACCAGATTTAAAGCATGTTCTCTCCTCCTAAGGTCTAGATTTTAGCCTAGACTTTCCACGCTTACCTTTTTCTCTTTCATTAGTCCTTCCTCTAGCCGCGAACAATCTTTGTGCTTGATCATTATACTCTCTTCCATTTGGACATGACAAATAGCTGTAGCAACCTTACGTAGGTTATCCGTTAAAAGTGATACCCTCGTCTCATCCATAGTCAGAGTGTCACCCACCAGTATCAATGTCTGAACCAGATTCTCATAGAGCTTTTGTAATGAAAGTAACAGTATGAGTGCATGATTCTCATCATCAACCTTCACATCTATATTCTTTAAGGTTGATATAATCGTATTAAACTTATTGACAAAATCTCGGATTGAGGCGCCTTCCTCCATTTTAAATCTATACAATCTGGATTTTAAGTAGATCCTATTGTTAGAGTCTTCGTCATGAAATTGCTCTCTAACTTTGACCAGACGCCTGTTGCAGTTGCTTCTTCATTCACCAAGAAAGCAACATCCCTCTCAAGGAATAAGATTATTGCAGGCCACGTTCCAAGATCTAATTATTCACAATCCACATTTTCATATCCTCTGGCTTTTTCTCTTTTCCCGCCAAAATTCCTTGTGCAATTTCTATGCTATAAGCATATCTTTCATCTGCATCCTCCGATAGGAAAAATAATTTTTTCCATTGAACTTCTCGATTTCATATTTTTGCTTACTTTGACATTACCACTAGTAGAAGCCATAAATTCAAAATTGAATTTTACCATTCAAATAATTAATAATATAATGTTGGATCTGATACCAATGTTGAGTCTGCAGTGAAATTTTGGACTTTCAGTAGACACAAAGTAATATGAAATTGAACACTACCCACAATAATCCACTTGTTATAATTTTGTAAAGATAAAATCAATATGAAAGATTTCTATTGATTATTTTAACTCTATAAAATGATGTGAATGATGATTTTTTATGATTTTCAATTACAGTGCTACAGAAGTATATATAGTATTATCTATGCTATAATTTCAATGAAGAATAATAAAATCCTCCTATGAAAACTCCCTAAAAAATATAATCACTACAAGAAATTAGGCTTTACGTCACCATTTTTTTGTCACGTTTGAAAAATGTGAAAATAAACCCCCTAGTGTCACGGTTTTTCGAAGTGACTAAAAAAATTTACTTTTCGTCACCCTTTACTTAATAAACGTGACCATAGTTATCTATTATCACTTTTTTTACAGTGACTATTTGAGAATATCAAATATCACGGTTTTATTTGCAATAGTCACTGTAAATAACTGTGACCATAGAAATTTAGTTAAAGCCACCCCAAAAAATCGTGACTTAAAATAATCCGCCAAAAAAATTTTGTTTTCCCACAAAAAAAATTTTCATAGCTAAGAAAAACATTGACACCACTATACTTAAAAAAAATAAAGAAATACACTTATCAGTAAAAAGAAAGAAACTCTTATCACTAAAAAGAACAAACTCTTCTCTCAAAAAGAAAGAAAGAAACACGTACAACTCTTCAGACTTTGGGGCTTTGAAGGTAGCTAATTAAGGCTTTGAGCGAAATTGAAACACTCAGAATTGCGGATCGATTTAGGGTTTAAGACGGCGACTGCTTCTGCTTTTTCTCCAGCCTTGGTCTTCTTCTACTCGTCATGCTCCTCCGGTTACATCATCGTCGCGTCGTGCTCCACTTCTTCCAGCTCCGTCACGTCGTTCTCCTCTGGTGCCGTCGCCGTCGCTTCTTGCTCCTTTGGTTCCAACAGCGTGGTCTCGTGCTCCTCTCGTCATCACCGTCGTGCCGTGGTCCTGTTGTTCCAGCGCCGCAGAATCGTTCTCCTCTGGTGCCGTGGGATCGCGTCTTGCTCCTCTGGTTCTAATGGTGTGGCCTCGTGCTCCTCTTGTTTGAACGGCGTCTTGCTGCTGCTCTGTCCTTCCCTGCCTTTACACTGGATTCCGTCTGCTCCTTGGCCCGTCTACTGCTCTACCCTTCGCTGCTGCTCCACCCTAGTCTTGAGAGGAGGTTTGTTAATCTTGTTTTGTTAGCAATATAAGCTTCTTTGATTAACAGACATAATCATTTGGTATTTTTGTGGAAATAATTAAGCATTTGAAAGCTTTTTTGTCATTCGAATAGTTCAAAGTTGCCGACCCCAAAATTTCCTGTGGGACATTTGTTGCTGTAGAACTATGAAAACAAAAATCTATTTATCTGTGATTTTGTGTATTAGTCTATTTTTAAAGGAAATTAGTTAGCAATACCATGCCATAATTTTGGAATTGAGTAATGTATACTTTTTAGAAGCATTCCAAATGTTCTGTGTTTCAAGGTGTTCTATTAGTTTTACTTATTAATACCAATTATAAAATATATACATTGCTGAGATCAATAATTAAAACCGTTGAAACACTTGAAAATATTTTTCTAGACTAGAATAATACAGTCTATTACATCTTCATAACACAAAATTTAAAGGCTAAATTTGGAGGTTTGAACTTGTAAAACCATAAATCTATTCTATGTGCTGGTGATTAGTCTTTTCAAATTTCATGCCGTGGTACTCTGCCATCATCAAAATCATAAAAACCTAGTGTACTTTTGCTGATTTTTGTTGTTGGAAGCAATTTTCTAAGCTTGGGAGATTAAAACAGGAAGTGCATTTTTCAATTTTAAATTTTCTTGGAAGCAATTTATAATTATTCCTCAGTTTGTGTTGTTTTTCTAAGCTTGAGAGATTAAAACAGGAAGAGTACTTTTGCTTTTGCTGATTTGCATATTTCCATTGTCAGTTTCAGTTTGGGTTTTTATTTGGTTTGGTTTCAGTTAATCATTTTTATGTTATTCCCTATTTGATTTCTGATTTGCTATTTGTGTTTCTTATTGATTTAATCCTGCAATTTGTTCATATTGAATTTTTGCCTATCTGATTTGTGATTTGCTTCAAAGACTTGTAAAATCTTGAGACCACTTTGTTAGCTTTCTGGAAATTATGCAGTAAAAATTACGTCCTTTAATGATGTTAATTTCATAAAGACTGAATATATGGTCTATTATTAGTTATGAACATGGTATGTACATTATTCCAGATCTGTAGGAATTGCAACAGCAGCATTTGCACTTGCAATTCTTGAAGGAAGCACACAGCCTGGTGTTTGGTTTCCTAAGAGATATTCATATACAATGTTTATCAATTTTTTCTTTCTCTAATCTTCGACCACATTTTACTTTAGAGCTATATCATTAAGATTTCAGAACACATTTTCCCTTTTTTTTTTTTGTAATATAAATATTTGATCAAATTCCACATGCAGTCTCAAGGACTTGCACTTGAGGCCAGAGAAGTTCTTCTCAAGCGTGCTAGCTAGGGAACATTTAATTTTGTAATGAACAGGTGAACTTTCAAAACTTAGCACTGTATTTTGTTATTTACTGGTGTCTTTCTTTGAAATTTTGAATTTATGTTGTTTTTCTTTTCTCTTCTCTTTCGTGTTGAGTACAAAACAGGTCGCCATGGACGATTGAAACAAACCCAAAGGAGCTCAGGTTAGGAATACATGTTTGAATCTTACTCATACCAAAAGCAAAGGTGAATTTTAACAAAATTCTCATGTTATACTTGTTGGCTTTGATTTAAAACTGAAGAAGGGTTTAGATTTTAACTTGTATGCACATTGAATCTGAAACCCCTTGTTGGCTTGGCCATGTTGTGATTGGAATCAATGGGGGTCTTGGAAAATGCAGCCCTACCAATGCGGGTTCTTGGTCTATTATTATGTATCCTGGTGATTAGTGTTTTCAATTTTCATGATGTGGTACTCTGCCATCATCAAAATCATAAAAACCTAGTGTACTTTTGCTGATTTGTGTTGTTGGAAGCAATTTTCTAAGCCTGGGAGAACCAAACAGGAAATGAACTTTTCAATTTTCAATTTTCTTTGAATCAATTTATAATTATTCATCAGTTTGTGTTGTTTTTCTAAGCTTGGGAGATTAAAACAGGAAAAGTACTTTTGCTTTTGATGATTTGCATATTTTCAATTCATAAACAATTTGCTTTTAAAAGTTAAAACAAAATTCACTGAAGTGCAAATGCTGGAAAAGCTTTTAAGGAATTTACTGTGAACAACATAGATGTTCTTCCCCATGTTTTCTGTTTGCTGGAAAAGCTTTTAAGGAATTTACTTACGTGCCTCTAATCTGTTCTATTTTTTTCCTTTATGGCAGACCCCCCTCTTACTATTGTGATTTGTTCTTTGTTGAATTTTTTGGTTGTGTTTTTGTTTGACATAGTTGCTACTATTGCTGCAGGGATAGTATAACAAAAGATAATTGGAACCTTATAGCAACAAGATTGATTGGTTATCTATAGTGGAATTGTTGATAGCACCCTCATGGCATCTCATGATCAAGAATCTATTAAGTAAGTTAATTTCATACTTGAGATTTAAGTGGTTTTTCTCTTCCATTTATTTATGTGTTTAGTGGATACATGTTAGAATGTGAATACACTTGAAATATTAGATCATGTTTAGATAGTTGATATGCTTAAATTCTTAGGCTTGGTCATGTTTCATCGAAAGAATGGATGGATTTACCAAGGTATGAGAACGAGTATATAGAAGGTGTTAATAGGTTTTTAGAATTTGCATTCACAATTGGACGACCTCAAGGAAAAGAAATTCAGTGCCCGTATGCAAAGTGTGGAAACACTTATTGGCATCGGCGAAATGATGTATACGAGCATATTATTTGCTATGGGTTTTTTGAAGGCTATACAAGATGGATTAATCATGGGGAACCAATCAGCCCAATAGCTACAGAGCGTGGCAAGGATGATCAAGGAATATATGACGATATTGATGGGTTGTGGCATGATGCGTTCGGAGATATGCCATATGTTGAAGAGGGGAACAAAGGCATGAATAAAGATACGAAAAGAATTTATAAGTTGGTGGATGAAGCAAGTAAAGAATTATATCCTGGTTGTACTACTGGATTTTCTAAATTTTCGTTTATAATTCGCTTGTACCACTTAAAGTGTCTACATGGGCTGCTATATATTCATTTATATGTGACTAATGTTCAAATTTTGCGTTGTTGCAATAGAAACAGGAACAACAAAGAAGAAAACTTGAGGCCCCACTCTCCTCATGAAGATTCATGACATGAAGGAAAAAAAATAGAGTTAACATGGAGGAGAGGAAAACCTATAGGTCCTACAAGGTATAAAGTTCTAAGATTTAATCGTTTCTTGGGCACACTTGCTAGAGATACAAACTCAGTCACATTGCTATATACTAATTGGCAAGCTGTGCCGGATGAGTATAAGAACAAAATTCTCACTTATGCCAAAGTAAGTGAATCATTTTTTTTAAACTTATGTACGTTAACTTACATGCTTTAATCTTTTTTTTCTAATCTAACATTAATCTAATCTTTTGGCAGCAAAAGTGTAATGTTCCAAAAGATGGAGAACCTTGGGTGATAGCTACCATTGGTGAGGCTTGGAAGCAATTTAAGAAACGCATCAAGGAATTGCATTATACACCATATCAATCATTCACAGAAATGCTCAAAAATCGTCCAACGACTATATCGGAAGACCACTTCCGAAAACTGGTTCGATTTTGGAACCATGAAGTTACATCAGTAAGATCTTTTAATACTGAAAGTAATGCTTTTTCAATGTTTGTATGCTGTCAAATACCATTACTCACTTAATATGTTTTAATTTACATTGAATTCTAGGCCATATCGAAGAAGAATAAAGAAAATAGGTCCAAGCAAAAGTGTAATCATAGAATGGGACCCGTTAATTTTGAATTAATCCGCGCTGAATTGGTATGCTGCTCTTTATAAATATGTTTCTTTGATTTTTATGTATTTTAAGTGATGATATTTGGCATGTTTGGTATTTCTCTTTGTATAGCGTGCTGAAAAGGAAAACAATGAAGAGCCCTCGCAAGCTGAAA
>JASCZI010121541.1:6081-20181 GCA_036250425.1 Stylosanthes scabra | reverse complement strand
GGACGGCCGAGGTTTTTGATGTGGAGCTAATGAGGTACCAAAACATTGAAGAAGAAATGGTGCAAATGTTGCAAATTGGCATGGCATGTGTAGCAAAGGTTCCGGACATGAGACCTAGCATGGAGGAGGTAGTGAGGATGATCGAAGAGATCCGGCTATCTGACTCCGAGAACCGGCCGTCTTCGGAAGAGAATAAATCCAAGGACTCAAATGTTCAAACTACTCCATGATTATTTGATCTGATTTATTTGTGCTTTGTTTTGGTAGCAAACCAAATTGATTTCTAGAACTTTGATATCCAGGAAGCAAACATAAAAATGGTATATAAGAGTGCCTTAGCTTGCAATATTTCTCATGGATGAAATTCCTTGATTGATTTGAGTAGCTTTTACTTCATTGAATTCTTGTGTATTAACATTATGATTCAATTGATGATGTTCATTCAAGAACAATTTAATCCCTCTAATTGTTGTTAGCATCTCATTCTATGTATATTGCATCCTTGATCTTGATCCCATGGGATGAGTAATGATAATGAAATATTAAAATATATAATTACATCATTGCATTTTTTTTCTCAGTTCCCTTCTGAATAGGATCTTACTCATTCAGAACAGGGCTTATTAAGTGCATAATATGAAGCATGATATCAGTTAGGATTTACTAGGTTTTTAAGAGATTTTTCTCTTTTGGTGTCTTACAAAGAAAACAACAGCCCGAGGGCTAAATAAACACAAGGAATCTAAATTAGCATTCAAGATTAGAAGATCATTCCCAGATTGGCCAATGGCGGAGTGCCAACCAAATCAACATTATGGAAGTTGATATCAACTACACAGAAAACGTAACCACAGGATTAAGAGTCTCTATCTCTTTGGATTTCAACCCTCTCTGCTATCCTCTACCACATCCTTTAACATAACATATACACTGTTGGATGACAGAAATGCCAGTGCAGGATCACGATCATTGTGTAACGATAATTAAGTAGTATGTAGAATATAAAATGTATTGATGATAAATAAATAGTGATGATATTGAAAAATAGTGCCGATATCGAGGTGACCTTGATACCGGTGCTGGAGCTTCTAACTATGGTGGATGCGTTAACTATGTTGAAATGGTTAACAAGCAGACCTATTCACGATATTGAATAGGAATGATAATTCTCAGTATACACATATGTCATGCTTTCAATATACAGCAGTCTTAGTAGCTGCGATATTGAAGGCCTAGGAGGGCACTTGGTGCTTGTGATCGTAACATATAGCGTGCATAATGAAATTTTTAAAACTGGTTAAGCAATGAACTCCCATTAGAAGATATACAAATTTCGGTTGAACAAAGCATAAAAGTTGTAATGAATTAATAAAAGTGGTTATTGAGACATTTTAGTTTATTTAATGGTAGAAACAAGAGCCAAAATATTAATATCGCTCTTATTTTTATTATATAAATAGAAAAATTAGGCATGGATCTAAGTTGATATAGATACGAAAGATTCTCTTACAATATAAATTTTATCTATTATATCTCATAAAAATTAAAGTAAAATGCATAGACTCACCTATACCGTGAATCTGAGCTTCATTTAAGGGTCTGGGTTGATGCATGGAATTTGAACATCCACAACCTAAGTTAGTTAAATATTTTTACCATTTACATCTGAATCAAATAAGTTACGCATAAATATCAAATTAGATTCAATGTTTTTTTTTTTTTGAACATCTAGAGAGTCTGGCCCGATTTAAGTGGGCCCGCACAATTCAGCCCGTCTGATTGTTCTTTTAATCGCCTCCATCAACCGCTTTGCTCCCTCTTTCAGTCTTTCTGTCTGTCTGATTTCACAGTTTCATTTTATCTGAATCCTTTTGTTCTTATTCTACGGTTGACCCAGGTCAGTTTCTTCCTATTTTCCTTTGAATTTCAATTCAAGTTCGAATCTTTTTGGGTTTCAGTTGTACTATTTTCTTTATTGATTTCTCGATCTTTGCTTTAATGTATGTAATTTTTAGATATGGCGTCGAAACGCATCTTGAAGGAGCTCAAGGATTTGCAGAAGGACCCTCCTACCTCCTGCAGTGCAGGTTAGCTTCTTCAACCCCCTTTCATCTTTTTTACCTTTTCGGTTAATATAAAAATTATCATTTAGCTCTAATGATGTGGGAAAATTTAAAAAGTTTTCATTTTTCTTTTACCCTATTATAATTGTTGGACATGAAGATGAAAAGATAAAAATAGTAATAATAATAACATAAGAAGTCTTGGTGCTTAATTTTCTGCTTTGTTTCTTACTTTTAAATAGAATTGTAAATTTATTTCAGTTATTGTTGCTATATTGATTTAGTTAGTTAGTTCAACTGAGTTTCACCTACAAGGAGAGCTGACTGTACAAAAATTACCTATAACATGTTTTGATTGATCCATTTGTGTCTGTTTCCTGTAAGTATATACATGTTTCTTACTTATTTGAAAAAATACATTGAAGATCCAATGTATCTGGATTCTGGACACAAATTTGTGTAGTGTATTATTTTGTCACACTTTATAAGATGGATAAAAGTTGATGGAGCCATGGAGGGAGCATTTTTACATCTTTGCTACGATTTTTGCGCATTGTCGGGTCTCTGCATCTTCATTAATTTGGCAATATGTATAATTAGCTATTAATAAACCCTTCGAACGATTGTTGCACTTCCTGTAAGTGTTTGCATTTTGTATTAATTTGGCAATATATATAACCAGTTATTAATAAATCCTTTGCTATAATTGCTGCGCTTAATGTTAGTGTTCACTGCATCTTTATTAATTTGGCAAGAATATCAATCAGCTTTTATAAATGCTTCGTATGATTACTGTTTCGCGTCACCATGCAGGCATGCACTTTAGTAATTTGGCAAAACATTTGTAATCAGTTATTATTAAATCCTTGGTTTCACTGCTGTGCACCCAATCATTTTTTGTTAGGTGCATATTTATCATTAACTAAGTTACTTGATCTGTTGGAACTTTATGAGTTGGCTATATGGGGTCTTAGTTCAATTTTCAATCACTTTGAAAGATCTTGTTGTCTACTACATCAGGTCCTGTGGCTGAGGACATGTTTCACTGGCAAGCAACGATCATGGGACCTGCTGATAGTCCATATGCTGGTGGTGTTTTCCTTGTCTCAATTCATTTTCCTCCTGATTATCCCTTCAAGCCTCCGAAGGTATTCTTACTTTGTTACTCATGTCATGTTTTTTTATCCAGCCATTATGTTGAGATCTTTTCTTTTTAAGCATCCCTTGTTTTGTTTGAGCTAGATTATTGACAAAATTTGAATGTCATGCCCAAGTTGCCATTTTGAGTGGTTTGCACAGTGATGCAAACATTTCGACTTTTCATTGTCCTTGACTGTTTTCAGACTCTGAAATGGAGGACCTGTTCCTTGTTAAACTGTTCTAATTAGCCTGTTGAGACCAGTCAAGAATTGATTTAGCAGGCTAACTATCTTTGCATCCATGATTGCTGCAAATATTCTGCATTGTGCCAGTGGGTTTGGTGTTCTATGGAGTATTAATACACCAAAATTTATTGGAGATGAAAATACATAATATGCCTAGTGTGTGAGTCTTGGTTAGTTTTTCCTGTATCTATTCAATGTTGCTTAAAAATACACAGTCTAGGAATTATGTGAATTTCGATGAATGAAAATGAAGATGTGGTTTGTTGTAGTTTTGTGAACTTTGTATGAGTTTTCCTGAAAATTTACCATCGTACAACATTAACAATGTCTCGGAATGGATGTCATATATATTACATATATGTGCTCCATCGGTTTTGTTCTCAATCCTCAATTCCTCATGCACTACTGTCATATTTTCAAAACACGTAGACTGCTCGTGGACGATGATTACCATTCTTGCCCATTTTGTTTCTAAACTATGTCCGGTGTTGGCCCTCATTTCCCAGTGAAACTTCCTATTTTAAAAGTTGCATTAATTAAGCTAATTAAATTAGAGTCTCCCTTTGTCAAATTAAAATAATTAGAGTGGTAACTTGACTGCATAACATTATTAAATATCCAGACAATGAAATGTTAACTCTCTTATGTTCCATTTTATATTTTTCGCTACACTTCTATTCCAAGTGTGATCATTTGACCCATTATGTACTCAACTTACAGTGGGATTTCACTGTGCTTTACTGCTGTTTTATTGTCGGCTAATCAATTTTGTAATTATCTTGGAATTCTCACTAGACAAGTTTAGAACTGATAAAGCTATATGCTTATTCAGTGCAGGTTGCTTTTAGGACTAAGGTATTCCACCCAAACATAAACAGTAATGGCAGCATATGTCTCGACATTCTTAAAGAACAATGGAGTCCGGCATTGACCATTTCCAAGGTTTGCATTTTTACTTACCTTGTTTAACTTGATATTATAATATTGCACTATATCTAAGGGTGCGTTTGGTTTGCATTTTCATTTTGTTTTCTGGATTTTGTGAATGAAAAAGAGAAAACAGTAAAATCATGTTTTCTTCTGTATTCACATTTTTCTTCACAAAATACAAAAAACAGAAAACACTAAAAATAAAAACAGAAAATGGAAACACAAACCAAACACACCCTAAGTTTGTATCTCGCTGGTCATAGCTAGGTGTAATGCAAGAATAACCATGCAATTTTATGAGTCAAATTGATGCATGTGGGAGGATTAGAACATGTATTCTTTCTTTCTTTCCTCATTTATTTATTTATTTATTTATTTATTTTCGTCGTCTCTTGCAAAAAGTATTCTATTTCTTATGTGTATTCTAATTGGTGTATGATTTTCAAATTTCTTATCTGTTGGCTCAAATATTACTTGTAAAATTTTAAATAATTTACTTTGGAAATTTGTATAGAGCTCATACTTCATAAGATTAAAAAATGTCCCTAGTGTGTTTCTGAGTTGGATTTCGACAAGGAGGTTCTTGAAGAAAATAAGCTCTATTTTACACATCAAATAATTTCATCCTCTCCTTCCACCTCCTCTTTCTTTAAACTATAACTTCTAGGCTGTCTTTACTAGGTGTGTTAAATTTGATAAAGTGGTTCTACTGTTTTTAGGTCCTGTTGTCAATTTGCTCACTGTTGACGGATCCCAACCCGGACGACCCTCTTGTGCCTGAAATTGCGCACATGTACAAGACCGACAGGGCCAAGTATGAGGCTACCGCCCGCAGCTGGACGCAGAAGTATGCCATGGGATGACGACGGTGGCAGCGGCGGTGATGGTGATAAATCCTTGAATGAAGCTGTGAAATCGTTATTTATGTAAAACAATACAAAAAGATACTTTTGGAATGAATGTTTTTCTATCTTTTGTTGTCAGTGGAACTCAACAATGGTAAGAGACTCGGTTATCACTGAATATTTCTTTGTTTGAGGAAGCTGGTGATGGAAGAAACTTGAATGTAATGTTATGTTTGGTGAAAACTTTGTGCTTGAGTTGAACTCATATTCTCAACTTGTGATGGTAGAAATAGAATAATGGTGTCACTAATTAGGGTTATTCAAATTAGACTAGTCTTTCTAGTTCTAGATGCATTTTCATTTTTTAAATTTTCCTCATATGATTATTAAAAAGTGATCATCGATCTATGTACTAAAAACTAATGCATAATAAGTTCGAGAACAAAAGCACCATTTATCTATAATAACACACCGAACGACAACAAAAATAACACTGAACGAGAAAAACATCGAAGTAAACGAATTCAGTTCGGGTGAAAAATTCAAATATTATTATAATTTTATTTTAATTTTGGGAGTACTACCTGCACCTAACCTGTTTGGAGTGGGTTTGGAGTGGGTGGAGTTGGGACTTGGGAGTAAGAAATAATAATAATAATAATAATAATTCTTGAGAACCAATATTTGAATCATAATTTTTAGGTAAATTCTATGGTGTAGAGGAGGGCTCCCCTCTACACATGTAGAAAATGGAATGTTGAATTGTGATTGGCTGCTGTGAGATGAGAGATAAAGTGAAAGCTGATGCAAGTGGTCCCCACACACTGATTGCCTTTCCATAATCACGGAGGTCATTAAGTTTAGTTAGGTAGATAATTAGCCAATGTAAATAAGTGAATAGTGGGTTGGGCCCTGTTGGGTGATGATGGAATTTTTTTTATTTGCTTTGTGGTGGGCTGCATGAATTTAGCTAGATCAGGCCGGGTATGGATAGGAAAATGGGTAGGGGACATGGTTCCAAAGTGTTGGATGGGTTAGGTCCAAAACATAAAAAGAAAGTATTGGATGGTTTATATTTAAAACGCATATATGAAGGAGTAAAACTTGTGATAAAAAAAAAAAAAAAGAACAATATAGGAAAATGTAAGGAAAAACATTGTAATGAAGAACAGAAATGAAAGAAAATGCAGAGGGTTAACGTGAAGATGACGAAACCTTGTCGAATAGGAAATGAGAACTCGAAATGCACTCCCATCGTTAATCCGCCAAGGAAGAGATTATGAATAATCATACTTAATTCAATCAACTCAAACAAAATAATCACCATATCACCACCCAAATATAGCAGTTTTGATTTTTTATATTTTTTAAAAAAAAAATTATTAATTTTAAGATTTATTTAGTTTGATAGATCAACTATTTAAACAGAGTTAATTTTTTGTTTAAAAAAAATAAGTTCGAACATGGTTAGTTTTTGTTAAAAAAAAAGTTATATTTTATATTTTTACAAAAATGTATGAATAATTTATTTTTTGTAAAAGGATTTTTTCATTTGTCATTTTTTAAAAAAGAAAGTAAGTATTTTTATTTTCCATGTGTTTCTAGGTTGATAGGTGTATCAGACTTAATTATTTTTTCAAAAAAAGTTCATTTTTTCTTTGTATTTACAAAAAATTGAAAAAGAAATTTATATGTTCATATAATTTAATATTAGTTGTGTCTAAACGTAAGGGTGAGTGCGGATAACGGGTACTCGATTATTCGAATGGATTCAATTTGAACCGATTATATTGGTTCAATACCTAGCAGGTAATCGGATATAGTCGGGCACAATCCGATTAGGTCCAACCTAATATTGGTTTGAGTATTGGTTTTGGGAGAACGAAATCCGAACAAACCCAACTACTGTTAATATTAGTTTTAAAAAATATGATAATCAGAAAATAAAGAAAACAACATTTTGATGTAACTCTAATTTTGAAGACATTTTGAACACCTCGTCAACTCCAAATTTGTTCTTCAATTAATACGTCATTTCAGAAGTTAGTTTTTTTTTGTTAAAATCTTTTTAAATTTCATTATTTCATTGGATATTTGCAACCCGAGCCAATTCAACACGTTGTTAATCGAGTTTGAATGGTTTGGGCTGTACAGAAAAAAAGTGAAGCGAACTAATTAGAACTTAATTGGTTTGATTATATTTTTATTCCATTCCAAACCAATCTAACGTGGTCAACCCTAAAGCTATAGATAAGAAAAAAAAAGGAATAAATATAATTAATTCGTCACGAATAGTATTTAAAATTAAAATGTCTTGTGAAATATTTGAGCGACACGATGTGAAATTTGGAACCGCGAAAAAATGTTGAGCCGTGGAAGAAATTGATTATGTGGTTTAAAATTTTTTTTGAGATTTATTTCTTTATTCGTGAACACTGATGAGAGGAGGAAATGTGTGGGGAAGCTTTGTTTTTTCCTTTTTTTTTTTTGTATTTATTTCCATTTTTTCTTTTTTTTTTTCCTTTCTTTTAGTGATAATTAACTTTTTCTTTTTTCTTGGTCCACCTATTTTACACCCAACCCACTCATCAACATTCACTTATCACCTTACCTTCTAAAGAAATAAAAGTTTTTCAGAACCTTAAATTCCAAAAATCCTAATTCAATCCCATACAGCAAAACAATTCAGTCCATTAGCCCAAAAAAGCCCACCCCTATATATATTATTAACAAAATTAACCAACATTATCATGATTGACCCATTCTGATTCAACGGACTGGAACACTGATTCCACGAACTGCGACACGCTTTGTGTCTTGTTCTTCTCTCCCGTTACTCACCTCTTTCATCCCACAACAGCCAATCAAAATCCAACACTACTTTTTAACATATGTAGAGGGATTCCCCTCTCTACACGATAGAATCCACCTTACATTTCAGGGAAAAAAACTCTACATAACTAATTTTAAATATACGTAATTGTACTAAAAAGAAGGGCAAGTTACCATAATAAACTAAACTCATTCCAATATTATCAATATACACCAAAACGGATTATATGATTAGATTGCACTAAACCTACATTTTTATAGAATCCGTGGCAGGGTCCTTGGTTTTCTAGAATCCGTTGGACCTTGCCACGGATTCTGACTATTTTGTTTCTCTGAATCCGTGGTACCCTGCCACGGATTCAGCTTAAATGAATGATATAAGTTTCGTGACAGGGTCTTTGGGTTTGGGTAGAGAGAAACATTTTTTTTTTATTTTAGAGAGAGAAAGTAGAGAGAAGTGAGAGCAAAATCCAATGGCACAATGATCGCTCGAGGAAATTGCTGCGGACGATAGAAGAGTCATGTACCGACTCGACAATATTTCCCACGTCGTACATAATGTTAGCACCGAGGTTAGCCATGTTTTTTTTTTAATTGAATTTAATTAAAGTCGTGGAGTTAAATATGAATTATTTGTTAGGCTCGTTTAATTTAGGGTTTAGAGTTTAGACTCGTTTCATTTAGGGTTTAGAGTTTAATTACTTAGGGTTTAGGGTTTAATTACTGTTAGTATTTTATAGCGTCCTAGATATTCACTATTAATATTTGTTTTCTTATTACCTGAGTTAATAGTCGTTCATATTCAATGCAGCCTGTTAGGTGTATCATCAGTGTGCGTAGGCAGATTGCGATGGACCTAGATCCACAGGTTGAGCCATACATGCAGCGGGCCGGGCTGCTCCCGATTGCACGACTGACTGACTTCTGGTTCAAGGTTGATGAGCCACATATCAGTGCCTTTGTAGAGAGGTGGCGACCGGAGACCCATTGGTTCCACATGCCGTGGGGCGAGTACACCATCACCCTCAAGGATGTTGCATTCCAACTGGGTCTCCCCATCGACGGTGAGCCTATTAGTGGCTGCCTATGGGACTTCGTGACGCTTATGCCAGAGGGGACAGGGAGACCCTGGTGGAAGTGGTTCGAGAAGATGTTCGATGAGCTATCCCCAGCACGCGATCGGGATGCTTGCACGGTGACTTTCACATGATTCAAGCGCACGTTTGGAGAGCTCCCGGATAGGGCTAGTGAGGAGCTAGTCGTCAGGCATGCTAGAGCTTACATTATGATTCTGTCGTCGACCGCTCTTTTTGGGGATAAGACTGCAGCCCGTGTTCACCTTCGTTGACTCCCTTTAGTCGAGCGCATCGATGACCTCGGTCGATACAGCTGGGGATACGCAGTTTTTTCCCGGGTGTACAAGAGTCTGTGCCGAGCAGCCAACAGGAACGTCATGCAGTTGGCCGGCCCGTTGGATCTGCTGTAGAGCTGGATATTATGGCGGTTTCCGACCCTTAGACCTTATGGGTTCGACACCTTCGAGTGGCCGTTGGCCTCAAGGTAACACAATTTATTTTATGCAAGATTCAATTTTATGTATTCATTATTTTCTGTTGTACGATTTCTTATCCTTTTGTGTTATTATTAGGTGGGGGAGGTATCTCCCCACCTCTGACGAGAAGAAGCCACGAGTGATATATCACAGGAGGCAGCTTGATTTGATGACCTTCCTTGAGGTTCGTTTTAATTATTTTGTTCTTGTAGCATTCTATGTATTTTTAGGGTTTATTTTTTACTTGATTTTAGTATTGAAAGATTTTTGCATATTTGTCTTATAAATGTTTTCCATCCTGCAGTTTGTCTGTCTACCGTATCGGACGGATGCGGTAGAGGCCGTTGTCCACCCTTCCATCCTGCAGGCCGACCACAGAGCACTTTGGACTTCGATCGTCCCACTTATATATTTCGGGACCATCGAGTGGCACCAGGTGGATCGGCTGATCCTGCAGTTTGGAGGGGTTCAGAATGCTCCTCATCAGCCACTCAACATCGACTTCATGCATGCGAAGGACGGACGGGGGAGTGATCAGTGGTGGCCTCAGAAGTATCAGTGTTGGCACGGTTTATGGGCATCACGGTTTGCCCAGCTGTTTGAGGTTGCACAGGCAGAGGATCCCGGCCCCTCTGTAGACTTCCTTCGCTGGTGGTTCCTCGCTGGGAAAAGGTACCTAGTCCCGGCTGGCCTATTCCATCAGCTGCCAGCTGACAATATCCAGGTCGATGCCACAAAGAGACTGTCCGCTCCACATCCACATCGATCAATCGTGCTAGATGTTCCGGATAATAGGCGACCGGATAGGAGGATGATGGTTGGCACGAGGACCACAGCTCGGGACTGGCAGTGGTTGGATGAGATGATGGCTGACGATGTGCAGGCCGCGCCTCCGACTCAGCGCATTAGGCGCATGGCCGAGGGCCGTGGACAGCGGAGAGGGGGGAGAGGCGGTAGAGGCCACGGGGAAGGTGGTGACACGGCACCTACACAGTAAAGTCAGGGTGGTGTCAGCACTAGTCATGCACATCATGTGGGGACGAGCACACAGGCTGACCTCCTCTCGACCCCTCAGACCCAGGGGACTGAAATCCCCTCGACTCTTGCCTCCCCGTCGCAGGCGTGGCTGGACAGGCTTTCTAGCCTAGGATTCCAGCAGATGATTGACGAGATACTGATGCCAGGTGACGATGGTTACAAGCCGGATTTCGATGGCACACAGGTTGATGGCTCTCAGGTTCATTTGGACCTGAATGAGCCTGTATCCGGTCCACCACAGGCCTTTATAGCGCTTGGTGGAACTCCTCTATCAGCACACGTACCGAGTGCATCCTGGGAGATCCCATTCATGGCGTCTGCATCTGTGCTGACTCCACCAGCGTCACCCGCACCGGCAGAGCAGCCCGATGAGCCAACAGCATGTGGGTGGGCCCGCAGAGTTCCACGTCGGCGAGACTGTGGCACTGGAGGGCATATGTAGCTTTTTTGGCTCGTTTTTTTACTTCATTGATGTATAGACAGCTTTATGTATTTTATTAAATGCACTTCTTTATGTATTTTCGTACGAAACTGTTGATGTGCATTTATGTGTAGTTATTTACGTCCGCTTGTTGTCTTATTTTATACTTTTCTTAATCCCTAAACCCTAATCTGCTTCATTTTTTTAAAAATCCTAAACCAAAAAAAAAGAGACACTAAAAAAAAAAACATTGAATCCGTGGGTGCCTGCCACGGATTCTTTGAAAAGTTGAAAAGTTGAATCCGTGGCACCCTACCACGGATTTCATAGAAACTTCGTTTTGGTATAATTTGATCATTTAATTTGAATTGGTGTATTTTGATCATTTTGAGGTGAAATTGATTTATTCTGGTAACTTACCCTAAAAAGAAACACCTAAAAGTATTTAAACATTTTATTTTGAATAAGTTTGCTTGATTGATTGTTAGTATTGTTGGTTTGCAAGTAAAATTGTTTTAAAAATACAAGAATTAGTATATAAGTATATATACAAGTTTTTTTTATCAGCTAAGTCCAATCATGTTGGACAATAAAATTTGAGTGAGTGGATAAATAAGAATGCTTAGTGAGATATTTTATTAGATTTAGTTTACAAAAAACTTTTATATATATATAGTATCACTCTAAAAATACATGTATTGATGTATATAATAAAGAAAATAGATTTCTGCATAAGTTTTAACTCTTAAATGTCAAACTAATTATTAATGTTGTTAATAATGTATAAATAAACATTGTAAAAGACGGATTACCGTCTATGTAAAATAATTAAATAAACATAATATATATCAATAATACGCATCCAAGCATTTATCCCAACCAAGTCCAACCAAATGATTTTTTCCTACTCTCACACACTCCATGCGCTATGACTCTCCCAAAATTCAAAAACGTACGTTCACGCAGCAGCAGCAACGCGTGGCTTGCAGCCACCACCGTCATCGTCATTACTGCAGTCGTCACCGTCGTCGTTGCAGTCGTCATCGTCATCGTCATCTCTTCTTCATCTTTTTCTTCTTCTTTTTCTACTACTTCTTCTTCTTCTTCTCATGCTACGTTGTTATTGTTGATGATGATGATGATGATGAAAAATTGAATTGGATTTTCATGAAAAACAGAAACGAATTTTCATATAAAACAGAAATGAATTTTATATAAAAACTGAATTGGATTTTCAAGAAAATAGAAATGGATTTTGATGAAAAATAGAAACGGATTTTCATATAAAAAATGAATTGGATTTTCATAAAAACAGAAACAGATTTGCATGAAAAACAGAAACGAATTTGCATGAAAACAAAAACGGATTTGGTGATGAACCCACTCCTAGGCTTGGTCTTGTTTAGCTCAAGGGTGATGTTGTTCACGCCTAGGCGTGACTTTGGGTCACGAAAACAGAAACGGATTTTGAATGAAAACAGAAACGAATTTTGAATTAAAACAGAAACGGATTTTCATATATAAAAACTGAATTGGATTTTCACGAAAATATAAACGGATTTTGTATAAAAGTAGAAATGAATTTTGAATTGAAATAAAAATGAATTTTCATATATAAAAACTGAATTGAATTTTCAACAACACTCATATTGATCCAAAATCAATCCTGATTTACATTGATTCATATTCATTCACATTCATACAATTACAACATCACAACAAATAAATCAATATTTTAGTCGTCATCATCATCATCATCATCATCATCTTCTCATCTTCTTTTTCTTCTTCTTCTCCACCCCCAGCCGCCGCTGCTCCTCTACCTCTTCCTCCTCATCCTCCTCCTCCTCATCCTTATTTCTCTTCATCTTCTTGCCATTGTCATCATCGTCGTTGTCGTCGTCGTCGTCGTCGCCGCCGTCGTCGTTGTCGCTGTCATCGTGGTCATCGTCATCGCTACTATCACCATCGTTCTCCTCCGCTTCTTAACGTGTTGAAGATAAGAAGAAAAAAAGTAGTAACAAAAGGGCAAAACGAGCGCGTGTGGGAGAGCAGCTTGGTTGGACTTGGTTGACAAAATCACTTGGTTGTGTATAATTATTATATATATACAATTTTAGGTATATATATTCAATAATTTTAGGTATATATATATTTTTTCTCAATCAAGTCATTTATTCCTATATTAAATAGAATATAATTTTGATGTCTTTGTTTCTGTGTCATTTGATATTAAAATATTCTTTTATTTGACATAAAATAAATGAGTAAATGAGATGATTGGACAAAATAAGCTAGTATTTTTTTTTTCTATTTTGGAGGATGAAGCCGTATATTTTTTATACCCTTTTAGTCTATTTCTGTGGCCACTCAATGAGTGAGTTGATATAAGAGGCGTTTATTATGCTTTCCATGCAACTTGAACATAGAGAGGTATTGATGGCATCAATTGCATTAGAGGCTCCTTTTCAATATTATACTTTGATGGAGACACCCCAACTGCAAGATACAAAGATCAGCTCATCATAATTGATCATAGCTTAGAGAGCAACTAAATTATTTGTCCCTTGGAAAGGTGAAAGCTCATACATTTGAACATGTTTCTTCTGTGCTTCACCTTGAGAAAATGAAACCCAATCTTATAATATCTTCTATGCATGCAAACCCTAACATCTTATTTTACTTCATTTTATTACAAATAAGAGAAGAACTAGTAAAGTTTCCAATGTATGTGATGAGTACCATCAACCGTGAGATTTGATTTGATAAATCAAGAATACTAGGTTTCCATTAATTTTAATTTATTTTAATTATTATTTAGTCATCGACATTAAAAAATATTGGTTAAAGTATAATGTTAAATTATAAATTAAAAATATTAAAAATTAATAATTAAAAATAATAATTAAAATAAATTAAAATTAATGATCATCTAGTATTTTTCATTATAAATAACAACTCAGAGAAGAAAGGGTCTTCCATGGTATATTCTTAATTGCCTTCAGCAGTTTGTTTTACAAAGAATAGTTAGGAA
>JASCZI010121540.1:11127-29029 GCA_036250425.1 Stylosanthes scabra | reverse complement strand
CCCAAGTTGCTCCAGTTTTTCACCCATCTTCACGTCATTATTCTTCCCGGATATGGCATTAGCTAGGATTTGGACGTGCTCCTTTTGAGCAGCAGTTGAATCATGCTCTTCATCGGCCATCCTTTCTAATATGTCCATCTGCTTCCTCTTCTTTCCATTTTACCCTAAAAAAGGAACCAGCCAACATACATTAGACTCAAATCCATCCTTAACTAAAATATAAAAACCAAATCAGCATTAACCCAGCCAAAAATTTCAAGAGAAGAAGAAGACCAGAGAAGAAGAAGACTGGAGAATGACAGAAACGGTGTACACACCAAGAACTCGAAGAAGAACACAGGAGGACCTACCTTTTTTGGCACTTCAGACTACGCCGGTCGTCTTCTGACTCGCCGGGATGCCACGGTCCAGCCGCTGATTCCGCTGCTGCTGTCGCCTTTCTTCTTCTCCTTCGAGCTAGGGTTCCTCGTGTTTACTGGAGTGGGTGAGAGTGTGAGTCAGATACAACCAAAGGACCAAATTCAATTCATTGAAGGGTAACTTGTGGAATATGATAAATTAAGTAAGGGTAAGAATTGAAGGAAAATATGTTAAAATTTCAGTCCCAGTCTCCAGTCTTCCAGTCCCTCCAAAATGGAGGTACTGAAAATACTGAAATTCTGGGGATTGAGACTGTAATTTTAGTTCCAGTCTCTGCTCAAAAAACACAATACTGATTTTCAGTCTTCCAGTCCCAGTCTCTGGAGCCTAAACCAAACGCAGCCTAAGGCACGATAGAGACGAAGCAAAGTCAAAAATCAAAAAAACAAAAAAAAAGTTGTCACACCCTGTTAGATAGAAGGAAATTAAACGATCCCATCCTAGCTAATAGTTGTCCATCATGAAAATGGGCCTATAACTTGTACAGAGACGCAAATAATGTGAAAACAAAATAATCAACTTGGGTTTCTTTAGTATCTAGCTCACTGTTGTGTTGTTCGAAATTCGAATCTCGTTTTGTGCATACAACAATTAATTAATTATTAATAGATTCTTAAATGGAGCTATATTAAACTAAGGTGATAGATCCTTAAATGAAGCTATATGGAACTAAATCCGCGACTGATTATTCTCTACCTATCGGGAAAACTAAAAATGTGAAAACAAAATAAGCTAACAGCCTATTTGGAAACCCATTGGAATTCAATTCCCACGAGAATTGAATTTAATTCCACAATATTAAGTAAAGGAGTGCCTATGGAATTGAATTCAATTCCATTGTTTCCCTCCAAAACCAATTCCAATGTAAATAGGTCTGATTTGGAATTCCATTCCGTTGGAATTCCACTAAAATGATAAAATATCTAAAATACCCTTATACCTAATTATTTCATTCACCCACTTATCTCTTAGAAACAACAACAACACACTCTTCTTTTTCACGTTGCTTCTCCTTTTCTGCAACAAGTTCGTACTCACATTTCTCATCTTCTTTTTTACGTTGCTTCTCTTCTTCTCATCTTCAGCATCACCAACTGTAAGTTTTTCTCCTCTCATTTTTATATTTGTACCTATTAGTTGCTATCTTCTATTTATATTTTTTTGTGATTTAATTTATTTTTAAAAAAAATATATGATAAACTAAAATGTTTTAGGATAAATTTATTATAATTTCTTAGTGTTAATTTTGTATGCATGTCTCTGTAAATATAAGTTAAAGTTGACTACATTCAATTACTCGTATTCAATGAAGATTAAACTTAAAGAAATTTCTACAGCCATGAAAGAAATTGCACATGCTATTGTCAATACGAAGGCTCGTATCAGGCAGGCTTCTGAATTATTTGATGCAATTAGTAGCTTAGGTGTGCAAGATCATAAACTCTTTGAAGCTGTAGATTGGCAATATATTAGTTAGTATCTTTAGGTGAATTATTGGGATCATATAAGTGTTGCTTGAATCATAATATTTGTATTTGTATGTGTTGGTGGTTGAGTTTTTTTTTTTTTTTAGCTAAAAAATTTAACATTTTTAATTATGTCATATTTATCATTTACATATAATGCAATATAAATAAAGAGTAAATTTGTCTAAATATAATATTTCAATTTCATTGATAAACATTTCAAATACTGAAATTCAATTCATTTCTGTATTTTTATTAATTCATTTCAAATACTGAAATTCAATTCAATTTTTAATGAAATTCAATTTAATTTCATATCATTAAAAGTTTTTAAACAGCGAATAAGTATTTCCAAACTTAGTTGTAAAATGCCCAGCAATTCATGTAGCGTTAGTAATTGAAAAATCAAACCTGCGATACTTCTTCCAAACCAAGACTCGACTTAATTTAATTCCCACGTCGAAAACCTAACCCCAAACCAGTTGACCTTTTCTAATTTTCCCTCTCAATTCCTACACAACTTGTTGCGTGCATGCCGTTTTGGCTTGTGTAATATTATTTTTTTTGGGGTTATTTAAGTAATCTTTTGTGCTAATGAAATTCGTCATATAAATAAAATATTTTTTTGGGGTTTATTTAAGTAATTCTTGTCCTAATGAATTTTTTAATTTCTTATTTTAGTCTTATAAAAAAAAAACTATTTTGGTCCAAAAATTGTTTTAAATATTTGATTTCAATCAATTTGATATTCTATCATTATGTCCTCGTCAAGATAAACTAATTTTAATATACTATCGATATAAAATTATTTTACATATATACTTAATCATCATGTAATGTCATATAAATAAAAATTATTATTTTTTATATTAATTACTTAAATGATCATTGCTTACATGATATTATAGAATATTTTAGTTTGTTAATATATTAAAATTAAATTTAATACAGATGAGTAGAAGAAAAAATCAATTAAAATATGTGATGTCTAATCTATTTATGTGAACGTAAGAGAAAAATAATTTTATTCTATTAATGTACTCTTGTTTGAAATGTCATTGAGAAAATCACCAAAAAAAAATAAAGAAATTGAGGTGTTTTTGGGATTTGAAGGCTATAAATACATGTTGGCATATGTTATCTGTACAAAGTAAAAGGGAATTTGAAATTTGAATTATTTGATTTATTTCTACCCTGCCAAAGAACAGTAAGCATTTCACAAAAATGATGAGGGCCATCTTTGTTGCATTCTTTCTTTTTTCTTATATTTTTATATTCCTACTCAAGTCAACAGTAGCTGAGCCGACACCCGGTAAGATAGTCTTCCAAGTTCCAACCCCCAAACGCATATGCATATTATTTTTTTTTTATTATTGTCCTCATCATTTATCATCTAATGTCCACGATTTCCTTAGCATATACATTTTTGGATGTCCTACACAAATATTTACCGTCATTTAATTTATCTATGTTATACAAAAATTAAACATAAAATCATTAGATTGAAATATAAAATATACATTAAAAATAAATTAAATAATTTATGTATTTATACATAAATATATAGAGATTATTTTTTTTGTGTATCTAATATTTTTGTTAATTTATTTTATCAATATATAATGGACTATAAAATTATTGAATTACATAATAAATATGCTTTGAATATATGTTAAATATTTCTGTTTATGCATTCTTTGTGTCATTATTTTCACTTATCGTTTATGACGTTTCTTTTTTTTTTTTTTCCCTCGCCGAAAAAGGAGTATGTGATTGTTTTTGCAAAATAACGGGTTCCTGTAATTTTAAGTCGTCTCATCGTTGTTGCACTCCTCCCGATCCTGTTGGTACACTGGCGCAATTAGGTCATGGCTAAGAAGTAATTAAGGAAAACATTTCAAGTGCATATGGTTCAAGGTATTCCAGTGGCGGAGCTGGCTGTTAGAATATATCAATTACCATTTATTATTAATATCAATTTTCAAGTTCGTTTGGGGGGCAGGTTTTCTCTTCTTACCACCCGTTCTGCTGTTATTAGCTATTCTCTCAGCTGCTGTGGATGTGATTACAAATACTAATTGATATATTCTAACACAGGCAATGGGGTCTTGGCCCTCCCAAATATGTTTAAAAAAAAATGTTACTACATCTATCATGTATAACAAGTAGCTGAGTTGATTTTCATTGTTGTTGTAAGTCTTTCACAATTGTATGTGGATGGAAAGAATCTCGCTGAGTACAAACCTGATCTGAATGAATAAAATGGATCGGTCGGTCTCAGCAACCCTGTTGTTAACATTACATTGGAAAAATAGGAGTGAACATTATTAGAGAGTTTAGGATATTATCCTCTTTACAATGTTTTCTTCCCTATTTTGTTATTTTTTAATTTCAGATATTATTCTTCATTAAAATTCTAAAAGATAATATGTGTAGGGGTGGCAATGTGTAGGGTAGAGTTTAGACTCAACCCTAATCCTATGATTTTTTCACTAAAACTCAATCCTACTTTATTCGCAGGTTTAAAATATGCCAACCCTAACTCTACCCGCACTCAATTTGTGGGTGTCCAACCCTACCCGCGGGTCTTAGAAAAATACAATATTTATAAATTATTAAACAAAATTGACTTTTGTATAAATAAAATTGTTAAGTTTTCGATTGAATTTCTTAATTTCTAACATATTTTTTTTATATAATATAACATATATAGATATAATGCGAGTTGGTCGAGTAGGATTGAGTCTCAATCCACATCCTATTCGACGCGCAGGTCAACCCATTCCGCACCCAATCCTACCCACTATGAATCAGATTGGCAATCCTATCGAATTGGATATCCGCGGATAGAGTTGCGACTGCTACCCCTAAATGCGTGAGACTCCATTACTCATACACATTTCTTATTTCACTTTCAGAGCCAATTAATTTTCACGTAGAAAAACTATGCTTCCTAGCATTTTGGATGAGGAAGATTGTTATGCAATGTTTTCCCATGTCATGTCAGTGTGTGAGTGTGTATGTCACGAGGTCAATGCCATTAATTACGACGACAATTATTTTCCCCCCTATTTTGTTGACTTTTTATGATACATCTGTCTATATATAACTAACAGTACTTTCTCCAGGCCCTCTTTATTATACAGGCGTATAGAGACTTGATATTTCACTGTTCATCGGGTTAAGTGGGTCAGCGTGTATGCAGCCCTCTTTATAATGATTTAATTACTCTATTAATTTCAATAGTGGTACTAATTTTTAATTAAGTACTTATATTTTTTTTTTTAATTGAATCCGAGTATTATTTTTTGATTTGTAATTAGGTAAGATTTTTATTTTCTACCATTAAAAGATGTTTTCTAAAAATCTAATATATTAAAAATAAGAATTAGAAAGAAATAAAAATTAAAAATAAAAGATGACTAAAAAGAAGAAGTAAAAATAAAAAATAAAGCAATATATAATATATAATTGCAAAAAAAAGGATTAAAAATCAAAAAAATAAATAAATAAATAAGATAAAAATTACTAAATTAAATTTAAATCATCTAAAAATAAAAATTGATATATTAAAATGCAGATTCTCAAATATCTAAATATAATCTACGCCTTGTAAACCATGTTACAATATGCATGTAAGGTTTTTATGATTAGGTTTTGATGAATAACAACCATTATGGAATTGATGACAACCATCGAAGGATTTCCATTATGGAATTGATGAAACCATCGAAGGATTTGAGGATTCGCTTTTGAAAGCAAAACAACAACTACAACAATAATACAAAGTCCGCAAGGTTGAAGACGTTTTAGAGTCTTAGGACTTAGGTACAATCTTGTAAAGAACCAAATTCAATATCTCTCTCACACACACACAAACGTCTTTAAAAACATGTTAACATATTTAAAAATGATTCAGATTAAAAGGTTTTATTAAAACCCTAGCCGAAAAGCTTTCGAAACATGTTTTGCATGAAAAACTATGCAAAGAATCGATTCTTTGGGTACAAGAATCGATTCTTGTAGAAGAAACTTCAAAGCATCGATTCTCTATAAAAGAAACGAAGCTCTTTTTTCATGGAAGCTCTGGAGAATCGATTCTTGGGTGAAAGAATCGATTCTTCCATAAAAGATTTTTTTTTGAGGTGAAGAATCGATTCTTGAGTTCAAAAATTCAAAAATTATTTTCCCGGCTAGTGAAAGAATCGATTCTTTAAGGGAAGAATCGATTCTTCATGTAAAAATTAGTCTAAAACGGCTAGTTTTTCAAAATGATTTGATTCCTTTCACACCCCAACGGCTATATGCTTTTGGGAGCCTATAAATACATGTTTTTGAAGCTCATTTAAAAAAAAAAACACTTGCTCTAAACCTTCTTGTCATTATACTTGATTTCTAGATCAATTTCAAAGTGTTTTTATGCACTAATTTGAGAGATACACAATTTCATTCATAGATATTCATTGTATCATCATACTCTTGTTAGAGAGATTTCAAAATCTTTTGTTGATTTGTATAATAAGAGATTGGTTCTCTTATTGTTGAGTTGAGAGATTAAACACTAGAGTCGATTGAGATAAACACTCAAGGAAAATTATTGAAGTTGGGATACTTTGAGTGGAGTGGTTTATTGTAACGTCGTGAGGTGTTAAGATCGAATACTCAAGATTGTAAACGGTTTTATCAAGCACCTTGAAGCTTGATTATAGTGGAACTTCTCAATTGCGATTGAGAAAGAAAGTGGACGTAGGCGAGGATTGTGCCGAACCACTCTAAAGATTGGTGTATCATATCTCTATCTCTTATCTTTTATAATTTCGTTATTACATTTATACAAGTGTTTTGGAAAGTACAAGCTCCTTGTAAGTACTTAAGAAGTGGCTTAAGTCCTTGGAAAAATACTAGTATAATCATTTGAGCAATTTATTTCCATAGCAATTTATCTTCCGCGAAAATTTTCTATTGTTGTTTGAACACTCAATTCACCCCCCTCTTGAGTGTTGTGCATTGTGACTAACACGCTTTTAAAAAATGCTATATATAAAAAATCTAAAATATCATAAAATATCATAACTTTCATGGATCAGATCGTATCCGCATATCCGTGGTATTTATCCGAATCCGATCCTAAAATTGCAGATACGATCTGACCCGCAAAGTTATTGGATCAGGTCAGATCCGCAAATTGACAGGATCATATTGCGGATTTTAGGTAGATATCCGCGGATCGGATCCGCATATCCACAAAATAATAAATAAATATATATATTCTAATCCTTATATTTTATTTCAATTAATAATTATTACTCATATATGTTATATTATTTTGCTTTTGTTATTCAATAAAAGTTTGTGTAATAATATTTTAAGAGTAAATAAGTTTAAAAGAATGAAAAAAAGAATTTTATTCACCTATTTTTTTTTTCTAAAAATAAGCTTTTTAAAATTTTTTATTTTTGCGGATATATCTGTATCCGATCCGCACTTTTGTGGATGCGGATCAAATCCGAGTCTAAAATTTACAGATATGGGAATCGATCCGATCCGATTATTTTAGTGCAGATCGGATCGAAATTTTGGTCATATCTGTTCCCATCCACGCACACTCTTAGTTCAAATTTTACATTGTTTGGGAGTATTTTTTAATTTCAAATATTTTAGATACGTCATTTTTATGTCAACAATCTTATCTTATATTTAAAATTTCAACTATGATTAATTATTACAATTAAAAATAATGAAAAGACAAAAATTCTAATGAGGACATCTAAGCGAAAAATAAAAAATAAATTATTATTATATTAACAACCGTATCTTATGTTTGAAAACTTAACTTTTAAACACAGTTAATTTTTTTAAAAAAAAAATACACAGTTTTTTTTATTTAAAATCTCTCAACAATCGTATCAAGATAAAATTTTATAATTTAATTAAATAAAAATTATGTTATAATTGTGCCAACAACCCGATCTTATTTTTGATATTTAACATTTAAACCACCGTTAATTATTATAATTAATAATTAAAAAATTTTTGACGACTACACCAAAACACTTAGCACCCTAAAATTAATCTTTAGTGTCACGTCACCAACTGAGCTTTTCAATTGTATCATTATAAAAATAAAAATAAGTTATAAGATTATTACTATTATTATTATTGATGTTTAGCATTCTTATTATTGTTCTTAATTATTAGGTTTTCTAGTAACCAAAAAAATTTATTAGGTCTTCTTAATTATTATTAATCTTATTTATTATTATTAGGTCTTCTAGTCAATAAAAAAAATTATTAGGTCTTCTTAATTATTATTAATCTTGTCTATTATTATTGTTCTTAACCGTTAGTCTTTTTTTTTTTTTTTTTGTAGACGATGTCAGTCTTGTTATTTTTGTGGGGGTAAGAAAATATGATGTTTTCAAATTAAATCCCACACCCAAGGCCCAACTAATCTAACAAAAACAAAGCTTGTGTGCCAATAACAGCCGAAGGGATAACCCATGTTGAAATTACCTGTGCACCCTCCTCCTACATGGCTGACAAAGTGAGCTATCACTCTCTAACACACACTTACACTGCAATGCTGTCTCCATATTCCTCTCTCCACCACGTGTCAGAATTCCATGAATTAAAAAGGAATCTCTGTATCTCTTTACAAAACAGTCTCTATACCAGAAAATTTTCCATAACTAATTAACTGGATATAGGCTGGGTCTCAATTAGGGATGGAAACAGGCGCCCAGGGCCTTAGGCCTAACCTAATTAGGCCTAATGCAGGTCAGACCTATTTGATAAATAAATCAGGTTTAGACTTTTATAAAAGTCTTTTGACTTAAAGAGGCCAAGCTTAGGCTCTGTGTAAAGCCTATAAAGCCTAACAGGCCGGCCTATTTATATATATTACAATATAATAATTATTTTATTATTTAAAAAATAATTTGTTAACTTTTAAATAAATTAAAAAGATATAATTTATTAATAAAATTTTTTTATCTTCTAACCACATAAAAAAATATTAATACTTATAATTACTGAATAAATATATATATAAAAATCATAACATAAGTTTTTTATGTCGTAAAATATTATTTATTTGTAATTATAATTTTTTATTTTTATTAATTTTTTCAATTTATTTTTTAGTAGGCTTTTAAACATGCTTTAGGTCAGGCCAGGCTTTTTGAACAGGTCAGACCAGGTAAGATATAAAACTTTTAACAGGTAATAGGCCAGACATAAGCTCAATGCATACGATTCAGGCCTGGCCTGTTTTCATTCCTAGTCTCAATTCAAAGTTGATAGTAGGTTACTTAATTCAGCAACACTTTACTGAATAAAAAAATATTTATTCAATAATTCTATGTGAACAAATAGTTTTGGTCAATCAAGTCCAACCAAATCATTTATTTTTATGCTAAATAGAAGACTATTTCGATTTCAAATAAAACTTTATTTATGTGAATTTTTTATACTATTTCACATTGGATGTACGACTCTACCTATGATTTTCAAAAGTTAGATATTTTTCTTGCCAATTATTCGATAGGGCTCGGAAAATGAGCCCCCATTGAGGCTCGACTGGCGATGGAAGGTTTCTCCATGTTTGTGTTATTTGCGCACCCTTACCCATGGAAACGCAAAATAGAAAAGTGCAACTCATATGAATAGGTATTTACGGAATAGGCCATTCTCATGGATGCGGATCAGGCCGTTTACTGTGTGGAAATTGTTTTTTGTAACTCATGGTATTTCCCAATTTTTTGGCAACAAGACCGGATGTGGGTAATAATACTTCAACTTAAAAAAAAAATGAATTCGTAGGAAAAATTAGGTAGACCCTATTCATAGTTAGGGCAACCATTCGTAACAAAGATAGGAGCGCCGCGATTGTTCTTCGTGAAGAAGACGACATTGTCTTGTGCGCGAACAACATTACCCTTGGAATTTGACAATAAGGTAAGACACTGCGGATTGTTTCATTGTTTTAACATTCGTGGATGTGCTTCTCAGCTGTTGATTTTGGACAGTAATCTGAGTTCCTTTGTGTGTTGCGTGTGTATTGGCAGCCGTGTGTAATGGAGGTTTTTTCGTCGAACTACTTGGGCGAGGAAACAGTGTCACCGGGGGTGGAGAGAGGACCCTAAATTGGTTAGTGTTGAACCTAATGTTGCAGAAGAGCACGCTGAAATCTAATCGCCCCATAAATAAGTGAATCTAATTTGCTACACATCAAAAAACTTGGTTGGGCTCTCACTTTTTTTAACTCCATGTCTCACAGAGTCCTTATCATTTCTTGAAAATAAGGCCCAGCCACGATCAGACATTCTCGTCCAAAAAATCCAACCCAATTAATGCCAATTACATCAGTTTCGCCAAACTCACCCAAAGATTTAAGTATTTCGAATATTTCCCAAGCATGTGGCCACATTCATGATTACCAATGACACCCTCGCAAACAATATCAGGTTTCACGGACTGCTTTTATTTACACATGTTACCACTTATAGGCTGACACCTTAGCAAGAAAGTACGAGCCTCAATGGGGGGCTCACTTTCCGAGCCCTACCCAATAAATGGCCATGTTTTTCTTAAATAATCCAAAGATATAGAAATATCAATGGAGCAAGGCGAGAGAATATTACCCCGACAGTGATCCTCAAACTGACTTCTTCGAGTCTCACCTCTATCTATATCTTACGAGAATATTATCTTTTTTTTTCAGAAATTTTTTTAGGTGGGTATCGTTGCTTTTTTACATTTTCCCTCTATATTTTCTTTTCAACTAGATAAGAGAAGTCCCTTCCACCAATTTAATTTTCTCTTTACTTCACCACAAACAAACAACCATTTAGAGCAGCTTCAATAGAAAAAAATGAGTCCCGATATTCAAGAATGAAAGAGAAAGAGTTATTGTGCCAAGGAAAGAAAAGTATGAGAGTCCCTGCTTATTTTCAATGTATGTATGTCCCTCAGCTTGAAATATAAAATAACATATATAAATGAAGGGAATTACTCTAGTATAGAGATGACATTCGTATAGAGAAAAAGAGATTCGTCTTGAACCTTTTGGGAAACGACACGTGATGCAGAGAGAAGGGGGAACAACACTGAAGGAGCTGTAGCATTGGTCGAGGCGCAGCGGCTAAGTACTTAGCCGTGTTAGTGGAATGCCATTATGCCAGCCTAATAACAATATGGTCCCTTTTTTATTTTTTTGGTAATCATAGGATGGGCTCAGAACTTGAAATAAATGTTTTGGGGAGCCAATTTTTTTTTTTTTAAATTATAGTGTTATTTATGTTACAACAAAGATAAAGAAATCGAGAAAAATAAATACGATTAACGAATAAAAAATTAAAAAATAATATTAAATTAAATAAAAGAAATTTACAAAATTTTCTAAAAATATATAAGATAATATATATGCTTGGAATTTTACTTGAAAAATCGAAATTTGAGAATTGGAATTTACAAATTCTTTAGCAATTTATATAAATACAATAATAACACTAATACTTATTAATTATTTTTGTATATTATAAAAATTAAATTAAAAAACTAATAAAATAAAAATTTATGCTAAATTAAATAGTAAAAGTACCTAATTCATTATTATTTGCGCGCAGTGATGTTTGATTTATGGAGTGCACAAAATTTTTTAATGAGTGTGATATGTTATTACATAGTAAAATTTTTTTATTATAAAATCAAATATAATAATATATGATTAGATGATTGCATATATTAATAAAAAAAATAAAAATTATAATAAGATATAATAAAATTTGTTTTTTAATTTTAATTTTTTAAATGTTAAAGGTACCTGGCATGCCACCTTATTATTAAACCAAGAAAAAAATTGAAAGCAATGATGATCAAACACAACTTTTGTATATTTTTTTCAAAGAATTTAACCAACTGAGCTATTTGCTTGATTATAAAGTTGTACTATTAATTTTTCTATAAATTTTTTGAGAGGGCCATGACCCCATGGTCCCTTAAAAGCTCTTTCACTGGATGGACTAATTTGCTGAAATGGTTCATGTTGTTAAGCATGATAGTAGTTTAAGTGTTGGGCTGATTTTCCCTTGACGCCAACCAAAAACATGGTGCAACCTAAGAGGATGATGGCAGATAATCCAATGGGAGAACATTATAATTTTGGGAAGGGAGGGAGTTTTTTTTTT
This sequence comes from Stylosanthes scabra, assembly GCA_036250425.1. Classification (NCBI taxonomy): domain Eukaryota; kingdom Viridiplantae; phylum Streptophyta; class Magnoliopsida; order Fabales; family Fabaceae; genus Stylosanthes; species Stylosanthes scabra. The sequence goes on along the minus strand of JASCZI010121540.1, from coordinate 16,956 downwards.
TTTTTAAAAAAAAAAGAGTAAACAGGAGCAGCCCACGCTGTTAACACATATTTGCTATTTCATATGCATTTTGGCTTCTTTTTTTTTTTTAATTCAATAATATTTTTAGCAAAAAAAAATTAATAATATTTAATATGAATAACTTTATCCTTTTTAAATCAAAGATAAATTTCTCACCCCTTCAAACATTTACATAAGTTTCATTATAGATCACCTTTAATAATTATATCTCAGTTTTCATAATTAAAAATTTTTAACATATGAAATTTTTAACAAGATCTTTTTAACAAGTTAATTTTGACAGTCGTGCGAGCAAAGCATATATAATATAATAATAATTTGTAGACTTAATTATTCTGATGACCTTCCTAATGTTAACAAATCTCTAATATTAGCTTATTATAGTTTAAGAATTTATGATCCATCGTTAAACTAGATAAAATTTAGTAGTTACATCCATATTAGTTGTTATTCTAAAGAAAGTATACACAAATTTTATAATGTTTAGCCGCTAAAAAATTTTATAATTCATTATATGTGAAACATAAAAAAGAACATTGCAGGAAAAATTATTTCTACAAGTACATTTTAAATAATTTTTTGACCGGCAAACATGTTGATTTTGGTCTCCAATATTAACTTTTCATTATGATTATCTTCTGATTTTAGTTTACTTACAAATGTAATTTAAGTTGAGTAAGGAACATTGTTACGGATTAGATTACATATTTGGATTTATTTCTAATTTTGGATAATAGAATCATGCATAATAAACAAATTGGAAGTAATTTGGGTTTTTCATTTTTTCTCTACCCAAAAAAAAAATGCCTAAAAGATTATTCGATTGAAAAAATACTCCAATATGATTTAAAATATTTTTTTTTATAATATAGACATTTGATTATATTGACAATAAAAAATAGTCCTATATTTTTTAAAATATACATAAAAAATAAATATATTTTATATAATATTTATTATTTTAAATTATTAAGATTTTTTAGTAGATATATCAGTCAAATAATTTAAAATTTATTTATTTTATAATAAGTTTTTTTTTATTATATTACATGTATAATATTTGCTCTACTGTAAAAATTATCTGAATCCGTTAATGTATCCAATCATTAATTTTTTGTATCCCAACGTTAGTATAAAAATTAGTTAAATTTTGCACTAATGTTGGTACATATAAATCAGAGGTCGGATTAAGGAAATATATTTGTGAGAAAGGTATTTCATTTATATTAACTTCAGTATTTTCTTATTTCCGTTTTTGACATAAACGAGATATTAAGGTATTATGGTGTTCTTATTCCTATAGTGAAATTCCAAGTTTGCAACTAAAGATTTTCTTAATATTATTACATTTTTTGATTTACATTTATGAGATTCACATTTATTTATGCCCCTTACTATAGTCCAACCAAGGTGGCCCAATTACGTTTTTTTCAAGCATAGCCTAATACCTCATAACTAAACCATGACAAAACACTCAGCCCACACAACACTTGAGATCCGCTAAACCCAACACTCACAATGGCTTCTGATTCCTCTACACATGCCGAGCTGCGTTAGCCACCCACCTATATGGAATATTCCTTGCTGTCAAATCTTTATATCTCTTGCAACTATACCGGAGAAGGTGTCAATTCAAAGAGACTTGAATTCTTGAAACACGAAGGCCGGCGTTAAAAAAATGAAAAAGGAACTGAGCACGTGAAAAGTAGGACTATTATTTAGAGTTGGGAGACTAACTATGATTTTTTTGTTTTTGTTTTTGTTTTTATCATTAACTAGAGTTCACGACCAAAGACGGAGAGAGGCACTAAGAAACACACCATCCAAAATCGCAGACAAATAAAATCATAATAGAAATATAAACAAACAAAATCATCTCACATGGTCAAATTGTTGCTCGAAAGTTATCACGTTTTTTAAATTGGTTCTTGAAAAATTTTATTAATTATATTAGTTCTTAAAAAATACAATCCTTAATCAAATTGGTATTTTTCAAATCAGATAATGACATATCATCTTTAAATGTCACCTGTCACACAATTATTGGATGATGTATCATTTATGAACCAGTTATTTTAAAACACATATCATCTAATTGATAAAAGAACTAATTTGATTGAAAATTATATTTTTTAGGAATTAATATGAAACTAACAAAATATTTTAGGGACTAATTTGAATAATACAATATTATTTAGAGACCAATTTGAACATTAATCATGTTAAGAGCCTAACTAAGGGGATAATTAACTAACACTACAAGAAATGCGGCTGTTATCGGCGGATTACTGGTGGAGTTTTTTGTGATTTTCGCCATTTCAATGTTTCCGGTGGATTTTTTTTGCCGGTAAAAACCTCGCCAGTAAATTGTTACTGGCGGATTTTTAAATTCCGCCGGTAATTACAGGCAGATTTTTCCTCCGGTAACATATTTATAGTGGCCAATTCGAATTCAATGTTACCGGCGGAATTACCGGCAGAATTTTCCCCCGCTAATTCCCCCGGTAACGTAAAAGTTTTTTTTTAAAAAAAAACGTCTAACTTAGATCATATTTATAATGAATATTTATAATCAATTATCTGATTTACATTTAGCAAAACTGAAGAAATTCAAGATTTAAATAATTCAACCTAACTTTATAGAAATAACTTGGATCAGATTTGATACATGATTTCACAAAGCCTTCTTTTGTGTTTGTCCCTATGTTTCTTCATTCCCACCAAGACTCCCAACTGTTATCTCCCTTCACTTCTACACCTCCTCTGTAACCTTTGTAAAGAAGCCAATTAATCCAATCATCAAAATCTTCCAAAGTCCTACATAAGTTACTAAATCAGAAATGATACACAATAGCTCATATAATTTATGTACTAATATCATCATAGTTTAAAAATTTTAAAATAGCAATTTTGAAATAAAAAATATCCAAATTAGAAGTAAGAAAATAGCAGACCCATGTTTTAGTCCTCCAAATATACAATACATTCTTTGTTTTTAAGAGGATTCAGTCAGCAGAGTAACCTTCCATGTTACTGAAACATATAATACCAATCTCATATGGATGCAGTTAGATTAAGGACATTCAGAGAAGTTATTGCCCATACCTTTCCCTTCTGGTTATAAGGAAGACTTTCATGTACAATCTCTCATGAGTAAACTTCTCAACATTAACTTCATTAGGAATAGGCAGATAAATCTTCATGTCTATCAATGCAAAATATTTCATAAGGTGCAACCTATGAGATGAAAATTATAAGGACTTCCTGTAGATGAAAGACTACAAAGTGAAGTAGTATAACAAAGATTTAGTGGCTAATATGGCTAATATTTATCTATTCTATGACTAGAGTTCAAATAATCATCCTAATCCTACCAAACTCAACACTTACTTCAGCTATGAACATTGACACCAAGCTCTATGTAACTCAATTCAAACTTAGATAATGCTGGTTTTATTAATTTTGATGATGAAGAACCTTCTTCATTCACCTCATTCACCCTCATCATTAAAAGTTCAAAGGTAGATACATAATAAGCAGCCTCAATGCATGTCAATAATAAGTTTAATTTCTACTAACAAATAGGAAATTTTAGCTTCAATGGCAATGAAACAGGAAACTTTATCAACCAATAAAGAAAAAGAAAGAGGAAACTTTCGTTAAGGCAAAGAAATTGAGTCAATTTCAATTTTCTTCTGCAGAAATCATTTCTATCGTATATAACAAGACTTTTTCATCTTCAGCATACATAGAAATAATAACATAGCCTCTCTATACTACAACTAAAAAACACCAAAAGCACTATTCTTACCCTATAAACAATGAAACTTAAAAGTTTCTCAGCATCATTCTGTCAAAAAAAAAAAAAAAAAACTCAACGTTCAAGATACATATTATTGGTTTAAAGAAAGCAAGAGATGCTCAACACACTAATAAATCATAGCTAATTAATCATACATTCAAAGAAAAAAATCAAGAATGTGTAACAATATCCAGCAGCAACAGCGATGATCTCAATGATATTGTATCATAATCTTAGCACTCATAGAGACATAACAACAAACACTTACCAAACATATAAAAAGAACTGCTTCAATTCACTATTAACTCTTCCTATACATTATTAACACTCATTATTTCATCTCATCAAGAGTGTCAGAATAAATAAAAGAGCATGAATGAATGAATGAAATAGAGTTCTTAAAGAGAATAGATTAGATTGGTAAGAACTTACATTGTAAACAAAACACCATAGGATATGAAGAAATGCAATGAAATCTAGCCAAACGGTTTCATACGATCTATCTAGAAAAGTGATATAGTGGATAAATCACAAATCTCCATAATCAAAACCACAACAAATGAAATTGGCCACTATAAGCTAAGCTCCATAATATGCCAACACAATCCAACAATTGAGATCTCTCGACCACCACAGTACAAATAAAGCATTTAACAAATATAATAAAATAAGTATACTTTTCCCCAATTAAATACTAATGTATTCCCAAATTGGCCAAACACCATTCTCTTTAGACAAAACATTCAAGTTCATAAGCCAACAAAATAACCCATACCCACTTCAAGCCATCAAAATAAAGATTCATTCTTTTTCACTTAAAAAGTAATACGAATGGGATAAAAGCATCAATTCTTAGGCATCAAGGTTTATCTTTTTGTATTTTCTATCTAATAAAACCCTTATTTATTTATATATATATACACACACAATAACAAATGTTTGCAAATATTTTCCTTTTCAGAGAAGCATGTAATTTCCTCACAATATTCTACTAAATTGTCTAAAAACCTCTCGATCAAGTGCAATGTTGATTTTAGTACATTAATAATACTTAAAGCTTTAACGGTAAAATACAGGCAAACCACGTTCAGATATGTCAAAAACTCAAATGTAGGTTGTACCTTCTGTGACTTTTTCTTCTTCCCTTCATCAGCTTCTTCACTTTCTTCGCTTTCAACATATGATACCTTCCCTTCATCAGCTTCTTCACTTTCTTCACTTTCTTTACTTTAAAAGGGGGAGGGGGTAGTAAGTGAAGAGAGGAATTAGAAGAGAAGAAGAGGAACCTGAAGAGAAAATTGTAGAGAAAATGGAAAAGGGGTGAAGCTAATCCTAGTAACGGTGAAGCGAAGCTAAGTGTTGGAATGTGAAAAGGGGGTAAGGGAAACTCCACTCTTGCCGTTGAAACTCCACTCCTCGGCGACGTAAAACGGCGGAAGCGCGGCGGCGGGGTCGGCGGGAAGCACCAAACTCGGAGCTCATTCCTCCTCTTTCTCAACTTCGCGTCATGTAGACGACCACTTCAGGTTGCAATGGGGTGACGGCGACGGCTTCCGACTGCAATGGGGGCGACAGAGACGGAAGATACGTTGCTGGGGTGAGGAGAGAAGGGGGTGGAGGTAGATTAGGGTTTCTTTGTATACAAAAATGGGAAGAAGAAGCTGGGGTCGCAAGTAAATACCAGACTTACGACAAAACGGTGCGTTTGGGGTTTCTTTTTTTACCGGCGGATTTAGGGTAGAAATACGTAAATCCGTCGGTAAGTTTTCCCGATCATGAAATTTACATAAAATCCGCTGGTAATTGCTCCCCAAAATCCGCCAGTAACGTCTCCTCCTAAATTCACCTGTAATTCCGCCGGTAACAAACGCATTTCTTGTAGTGTAAGGGACCTAAATATTAAGTTTTGAAATGTTTTCTGATCTCTCAGTTTCTTGATTTCCTGCAGTGCTATATATGGATAAATGGAATTTCGTTTCTCATTTCATGTGAAAACAAAAGAAGCT
>JASCZI010121539.1:9684-29906 GCA_036250425.1 Stylosanthes scabra | reverse complement strand
ATAGCCGTTCATTCCTTTTCATGTAATAGTAAATCTTTTACAATAAATAGGGCTATGATTTCATAAGTTTTTCATATCCAGAAATCAATAAGAATTTCATATTCTTCCTCTCTATAATTCTCTCTCTTGCTTTTCTATTGTTCTCTCTATTATAGCTTTAATTCTATAACATGATGCAAGTATTTTTTGTGATCTTTATTTAGTTGGCTTTAGTTGTATTTTGAGAAATGCTTTGAAATTTTGAATTTTTGGTTGTTTTTAAAATTGTATAGTTTGAATAATATTTAGATGTGAACTGTTGGGTGTTTGGAATTATTTAATGTTGACATGGGAGGCTGGTTGTAAAATAATAATATGTGAAACTGATTCTTTAGATTCTAGAAGTCTTTCAGCAACTATAAAATATTTTCAATCTCAAATGCACTACAATGTTAATTTACTTTTTAAGATTCAAGATATATTGAGGAAGAATTGAGAGATAATTAAATTTGTTTTGGCTAAGAGAGAAGCTAATTCTGTCGTGAACTGACTTGCCAAAAAATGTGGTAGATATATATAGCGTTGATTACGCCTGGTGGATGGCCCCAACGCGGAGCTTGATCAGATTCTTTTTGGAGACTCTACTAGCTCCACTAGAATAGGATAAAATAATCGTTGCTTTCTTTCTGTTTAATATAAAAAAAAGAAGTTAGGAATATAAATAAGATACTTTAAATATTAGGGACTTCTTCAAATATGAGGATAAAAACAATACTTTACTCTTAATTAATTTTCTATTTTCTCATTTTAAAAATATCCTTGTTTTAAAAGATTTTAAAATCATAATAAATAGATTCATGTGTCATTATTAATAATTTAAGAGTATATAAATACTGCTTTTCTAAACAATATAACATGTTTAAGGAAAAAGTATGTATATTTATTTTTAGATAGTAGTCATTTATATTTAAACGTTTAGAATAATAAAAAACGTTTACAATAGTATAGTAAACAAACCTGAGATATAAATATATATTTCTATACGTATTAGCTGAGTTTTAATGTACACATAATATATGATTACATTTTCTATTTCTATATTAACTCATACTTCATTAATTTATCACAAAATGAAAGTTTTTATATTTTTCTTTTTCCAATCATATTTGAGTATATATACAAAAAAAAAAAAAAAATAGTCGTAAAATTAACTATTTGAAGTATACAAGACAATGCATATATTTATAGAAAAGGGAGATGCTATAGTGTAAATAGCTTAAAATATCTACTACATACGAGGATAGTACGTGGCTTGCCTATGCAATGGACATTTGGATGTCTCCAACTCCTGCACCTACCTGATTTGACAGCCAAGAGATTGTGTATAATATTAGAATAATTATTTATCTATTTATAAATCTAAAAATAAAGTAATTTATTTGATAATCATTTTTAAATATTTAAAATATTTTTATAATTTCTATTTTTTCCATTTTTATTTTATAAATGTGTTATCCTTTTTTTTTATTATTTTTTGCTTTTATCACTTATGTGAATATATAGTAGTTATTTTTTTATTTTTTATTTAATTTTTGTGTGCATAGTACATTTAGAATATCCATTTAAATGTTCCTATTTTCTATTGCACTTGTTTAGATAAATCAAAATTAGAAATTTTAAATTTTAATTTTTTTTTGAAAACTTGGTGTCACGAGTTGATTTTTAAAATATTGTGTATTAAATATTTATTTTTGGAGTATTTTTAGTATAAGGGTTGTTTTTCTTTTAAAAAAGCACGCTGCAAAAATAATAAGGAAGGGGGACTAGAAGATGCCAGTGATTTTAAGCAATTTTATTTTTCTTTGATCCCAATTCCAAAAATAAAAAATTTCTCTAATTAATAGTTAATTACAAGGTTAATATGTATTAATGTCAAGGCACGCACTTTCTTGCATGTCAGAACAGGTAGAAGAATTTGCAGAACTTCAGGAGTCCAATACACGGCTATAACACGTGTTATCCTCATGTGTAAATATTTTACACTATCTACACCATAGAATTTTCCTATAGGAAAATGCATAATAGCTAATTTGCATAATAGCTAATTTGATAGTTAACCGTTTGTGTACGAATAACGTTTTTTATTTTCTTTTCATCTTTATCACGTAATTTTGGAAATTGTCAATTGTTAATTTTTCTTTTTCGAAATTTACACTCTCAATCTTGGGAAAAGAAAACATAAAAACTCTAAATTTGATTTGATCTCTTCTTATGAAGCATGAACACGAACACAGACATGAAACACGACACAACATGTCGACACCAATTTCAATTTTTTAAATGACACAGGGATACGACATATATATAAAATATAATATATTTTTAATAAAATTATAATAATATTTTGATATTTTATTTATATTAAAATTTAAAATATTATTTCTAAACATTTTTAATGTCTATTTTAATTATATAAAGTATTTAAGATAACTTTTAGTTTCAAAAATAGTAATATATATTATTTTTAAACTCATTTTAAGAATATAAATTGAGAATAAATTTAAACACACAGACACATATTGATATTTTGAAGTGTCAAGTGTATCCGAAAACTTGGTGAAACCTCAATGATATCTATTTCTTTGTAAGCATATGGTATATGACACTCTTGCTTAAGTCCAAACACTTTTGAGTCTTCTACAACTACTACCACAAGAACACCGTGAGTTCCTAGGCACATTGAAAACTCTTCCCCATTTGTATTTAGTTGCTCATCCATCTAAGCATTCTCATCTGTCACACAACTTATGTTCACTGTCACCTTGTTAGATATAACATAACTAGTCTATAATAATAACGCCATAAAATTTACTTTTTAAATTTTAAGTGCCTTTTTATCACACAAGCATACTCCACCACTAAAATCCTTGACGGTTTTAACTTTTATCAATCTACTCAGTATTTTATTTTCGTTCTAGTAGCGAATTTCTGTCAAAATTCAATTTCATTTTCCAAATTGTCACCAAAAAAAAAAAATTATCAAGATAACGAAGAAAATAATCATGATCAATTATCCAAGAAAAAGGTGAAAACAAACACCCTCAGTTCTTGATTAGTCTGTAGTTGAACGAGAATTCGTCAACACTCAAATATTAATTCAATGATCCCCGAGAATTAAAATGATGATGATAATTTAACAAGAGAGTTTCAGCAGTCTATCCTTGTTTCATCTAAACCCACCAACTCAGTCGCGCTCACTGATTGCGGTCAAGTGCTCATCGATCTCCTCCGTCGATAAAATTCTGAATTCTGGATTCTCCTTTTGCACTACTCCGACCTTACAAAACACCAAAATATAATCAATTGCAACCATAATAATCTATTTTTTTCTTTAAAAAATAAAAATAAAAACCATCCCAAGTTCTGATTTCCACCACAACCAAAAATTTAAATAGCTACTTCTGTAAAGCCAACATTATAATACAATGCTGCATTTTATCAGAACATTATTAATTTCTCATCAGAGGAAAACCAAGTTTTAAAAGCTAGAAAGCAAAATCAGACGATATTTCTGAATAAAGTTATACAGGATGACAAAAATACTAGGTTATGATAATTGAGATTTTGGGAAACAATTGACTTGCACACAATCTCTAAAAACTTGGGTTTACCATGGTATCCTCCAAAAGATATTATAGCTTTAAAATAAACGTTCTACCTCAATCTCAGTGGCCTTAAAATCCTCCTGAAGAACTGATTGCAACGCAGAGATCGCAGTCTGAAAAAAATATAAAAAAGAGGGGAAAATTTATATTCAGAAACAAAAGATTATCACATAATGATTCAGTTAACTAGTTAATGAATAAAATGTTTTTGATAAAATTGATATGTTTTGCATAATGCCCCTGCTTGTAGAACTTTTTTATTCCAACAATCATATGACATATGGCAAGCAATATTTATAGACAACCAAGCAATTTTATCAACTAAGTCAACCAAGTCTTTTTCTCTCACGCGCTTTTTCCTTCGCGTTGCGTTTCTTCTTCTTTTACTTGTCCTCCTCTGTTCCTTCTGCAACTTCTTCCGACGATGATGACGACGACACCAACGGCGGAGGCGACGACAGTGACAGTGACGACGGCATTGACAGTGAAGAAGAGGAGGAAGAAAAAAAGATAACAAATGAGAAAAAAGAAGGATAACAGAAGGAAAAAGGAGGAGAAGGAACGCAACAGAAGAAGAGGAGGAAGAAAAGGAGGAAAAAGAAGAAATATGTTTCTTTTATTCAACAAATCCGGTTCTGTTTTTAAAATAAATCTGATTCTGTTTTTGTAATAAAATACAATTCATTGAAGAAGATGAATAAGAAAAAAATATGAAATCCATTTATTTTTTTCAATAAATCCGGTTCTATTTTTATAAGAAATTTGGTTCTGTTTTTGTAATGAAATGCAATTCATTGAAAAAAATAATGAAGAAGAAGAGAAGAAATTTGTTTCTCTTGTTCAACATATCTGATTATGTTTTTATCAGAAATCTGATTCTGGTTTTGAAATAAAATACAATTCATTGAAGAAGATGATGATGAAGACAATATGAAATCCGTTTCTTTTATTCAACTCTGGTTCTGTTTTTAAAATAAATTCGATTCTGTTTTGTAATAAAATGCAATTCAATGAAGAAAATGAAGAAGAAGAAGAAGAAAATATGAAATCTATTTCTTTTTTTCAACAAATTCAGAAATCTGATTTTGTTTTTGTAATAAAATGCAATTCATTGAAGAAGATGATATTCGTTTCTTTTGTTCAAAAAATCCAATTCTGTTTTTATAAAAAAATCCGATTCTGTTTCAAGAAGAAAAAGAAGATCATCATCAACAACAGCAGCATCAGTAACAACAACATAACAGTGGAGGAGGAGGAGGAGGATTACGACGATGTTGGGGCAGTGGCGACGACAACGGCGGCGGCGGCGGCAGCGGCAACGGTAATGGCGACAGAGTAGCAGGAAGAAGAAGGAAGGGGAGGAGGAGTAGGAGTTGCAAAGGAGGAAGAGGAAACGCGTGTCTGCGGGTTTCAAATTTTGGCAGGGCGCGTGTAACTAGGTGAGGGTGGGGAAAAATCATTTGGTTGAGCTAGGTTGGTGAAATTGCTTCATTACTGTATGGCAAGATATCTTTGAAAGTTGAAACAAGCTTCTATGCAAGAGCTAACCCACAAAATGTGAGTGATGAAAATTTTAAAAGAAAAGTAAGAATGAAACCTGAACAGTCTCGTCATAGGTAAATGAAGGGTCATTTTTCATCTTCTTTTCCAAGAAATTAATCGCCTCTTGGTCCTTCAATCCAGCACTTGTTGCCTGAGTACATGGCAATAGATTCTTAGACACTTCAAATATTTGTCTTGTGTACCATTGCATAAAACTACGACCAGAATTTTGATATTAAAAGAAAAAAATTAAGAAACACACGCACTAAAAGATTAAAAAGACGGCCCCAATTTGGCGTTTGAAATTTCAAAATCGAGCCACATCAGAATATTTAAATGTGGAAGGAATAGCGAACAAAATATATTATGGGGGAAAAAAGTAATCACCAAAGCAGACGGCACAAACAATTAAAATATAGATTATAAAATTTCATCCACTGAACATAGATCCGTAGGTGTCTCTGTTCATAGTTCATAAAAGGAAGGTAAATATGGTCTAAAAGTGAAACAGAAATGGAAAGAAAAACTCAGCACAGATGAAGCCTCGTTCATGTATCAAGTATGTTATAACATGAAAACAATACATACAAAATATTTCATGAAGAAATCAAGGGCACCAACTTCAAAATTGATTTAACATAAAATTTTCCAACCTACCTCACCACCTCAACTTCCATCTTTGAATGAGATAAATACTAAATTCCTTTATCTTTTTATTATTTATATTTATCTAATCCCTTTGCACCACCTATTGCCTAACAATACTATTATTCTATTAACAGTCCCTTTTATCGACTCACAAACACACACAACATTATAACCTTGTTTCCAAAGCAAGTATTCAGATAAATTATCACCAATTCACCATATGATTTTTATTTGGCTTCTTAGTTCCTCAACCGTATAATTCATCTAAATGGCACTCAATATAAAAACCTCATTCGAGTGATATAACCAACCAAGAAAGCAATTTCCCACTAGGAAATCTTACTTTACACAGTAACTAAGAAAAAAATATCATGAAGTATAGAGCACAAAAAACTTGCTTTCATCGTCCCAAACCCTCTATCATTTTATGATGACATTTATAGTAAATAATTAAAGTAGATCTGTTCAGAATCATAGCTCAGAGAATTTTACGGAATTGAATTTACTATCAGCATTGTTTCCATCATCTCAAATTAGATAACAGAATTTTGACATCAATGAAAGTGAGAGATGATCCTCAATTTACCTTGTGACCAAAGTAATGACCAGCTGGGTCACATTTGTAAAGGCGGGGGCCAAATTCATCATCAATACCCAAAACCATGGCAACTTCACAACAAAACAGAAATTCAAATCACAAAAAGATATCATTAGTAACGAAAAGAAGTAATAAAAGCAGAAAATGATTGTGATCCCACAAAACAACTTGTATAGTCCTCCAGGCTGAAAATTGTTCAGTAGTGAAACAGTTCAGGACACACCTACTCCAAGTGGTCTCATGTAAGCATGTTGAGTATAGACTTGTGATTTGTCTGCAATCCTGTTTGTGAAAAATATTTCAAAAGTCAGGCCAAAAGGTGGCAATATGAAATTTAAAGAGGGGGCAGGGGAAGGGAGGGGACAGAATGATGTTGCCTTAGGTAAAAGTAAACTACAGCCAGATTGAGCAGCAGGATCAATATAAATATGTGGTAATTACAATTTTAAAGCATCAACAGGTAAGATATGGAATTACAAGCATGTGACATGGAAGTAGAAACACGCTGATGGAAGAAAAGGTCAAACTAAAATTCAGTTTTCACAATATTAATTATTTGAGCCAGCAGCCATATTAAACTACACAGACCTGTTTGACAATCACTGTAGAGACAATCCTATTAAAAATATATATATTATCCCAATATAACGTGGAAATCTGTACCCAGTGACAAAATAAAAAGGCAGAATAGTTATAAAGAACCAATAAGTACTTGGTCATAACACAAAGCAATGCAACAAAAGATGTTAACATTCTTTTCAAGGTAGTTAATCAAAACACTTATAGCCTCTTATGTCCAAGAAAATCTGGTACACTATTCTTTGGTTCCCACATACATCGTATCATAAATGTTTACAACAGCAACAACAAAGCCTTAGCCTTATCCCATAAATGTTTAATTTTTAAAATTTGTAATTAATATTTTTCAAGACCTTGCTATTAGCCATAATACATAATACACTACAAAAGCTTCTCCGAATCTGAGTTACTAATTTAGAACCAGGAATGAAGTGTTAGGAACCGGCGAAAACTTAATGGGCCAAGGCCATAATTTTAAAGGGGGGAGAGAGAGAGAGTGCAGTGGTCCATAGTATAATTTGTCTTTGTGCGTGTGCAGTGGTGGTAGTGATGATGTTTTGCTATTTGCTAATAATAGAGAGGAGCAGGAAAGAAGTGAGCTAGGAAGGAATTGGATTTCGAACTAGACTTTGGAACAATCTGAGCCTATCGTGTGCTCAGAAACCTTTTCAATTTCCTACTGGCTTTGTACTTCATCCTCAAATGAACCACACTGGTTCATCTTGAGGGGGACTAGAATACACTCAAGTTTCTCTAATTTCTGGCTAAATTTTGTGATCTCTATGGAAGAGATTTGAAAAATGAAAAGGAAAGTAAAAATGACTTCATCACTAATAACATTAATATTCACTACCAACTTTTCAAAGTAATTTTTGTAAAAACTCAAGAAAAAAAGAACACCAAAAAATAACCTCACTTATCCCATCGAAAATATCCAATCCCTTACAAAACCCCCCAAAATCAATCGGGTTGCTGTCAGACTTAGCCAGTTTAATAGTTTATAAGAATAAGTTGGAGCTTAAATGAAATGCTACATACTGGTTCAAACAGTGGGATATAATAATAATTTCTGCATTGTGTACATAAGATGCCAATTACTATAAAGTTCAATTGACATTTTTTTTATTTTGCAGCAACCAACATATTGGCAATTTAAAGATATGGTGAAGGGAAGAGGAGAACAATCTAACAATTTGAATACTGTCAATTTCACAAGAGAATATTAACAGTTTTAATTGCAGGTATAACAAAGAAATAAGAAGCTAATAATCGGTTTGGTGGCTAAATATCATTTTTAAAACAGTAACACTTACCATTTAGACAATATGTCCACAGGCATCTCATATCCATATCTAAACCGAAACTCAGCAGCTTCATTTCTTGCTTGCTGAACTAATGTCCTAGCATCAGCTGGACAAAGGTATTCCAATGAGATAAAGCAAAAGTCAGCTTAGAATATAAGGATATGCCTCTCTTCAGAATATATCAGTTAAGAAGTTATTTATTTTCACTGATTTTAATATAAACATTTCTCATATATCAAAGCTCAATTTATACAGTTAGTTTCATATCCTAGAAAGGTTACCCAAATTTGTCTTCACTAAAAATTTATTTGATTTGACAGAAAAAGATAGCTACAGAAAGTTCACAAGTACTCTAACAGGGAGATACTGAAAAGGTATGATGAATGATAAACCTGTCATTCCAGTTGCCAGTAAACCAAGGTACTTGGTAATGGGAAACAGATGTGTAACACTCGTCTGATCCAATAGCTTGTCCTGCATTACACTTCACAATTTAAGCAGCCAAAAGAAATACTCACAAAGAAAAGAATTATCTAACTAGCTCACAGTACTCACCGGAACCTTCTTCTGAGTAACAACACAAACTGAATCCTTTCCTCGGACACCAATTGAGGTGATCCCAGCAGCCTTAACAGCCTTGAAAGCATACTCTGTTACAATCATCCAAAAAACCCCACAACTCAAAAAATATTACAGCCTACAAAATACCTTATTTCCGCTCCAAATAGTCAAAAGAAAACATTTCATAAGACAATGAATATGATACATAAGGGTTTATCACACTGATTGTGATAAAATCCTTACAGAAAAACGGCACAAATAAATGATAATACTAAATTGCATAGTTTGTGTGCCATGCAACATTCTCAGGAACATGCATAGTTTGTCACTCACTTAAATTGAACCAAACCCCCAATTTTTTATTTTTACTTTTTTTTTTGGCGTCTAGATAACAAACAACAAAGGGAGACAGGCAAACCCTACAAAAAAAAATCGCGATGTAGAAAAGTACACAAATGATCCCACTGGTCAAATCCTTTCAATATAGACAGCATGCTGTCTCGCTGCATATTTGGCCATAGCATCCGCTGTGGGTTAATAGTTGTTTGCATCAAACCCCCAATTGCCTGAACCAACCTCCTACCCCACGATTCCAATAACAGTAGCAGTCATATTATACCCATCAAAATTAGAGGACTTCGTAACAGAACAAAAACTTAAACAACTTCTCTCAATTATAAAATGTTGCACAAATCAAACCCAGTATTCGTTTTTCTTATTTTGGACCTCATTCCATTATACAAAAGATCTAGTTGCAAAGCAGGGCATTAAACTCGAAGGCACCACACGAGAAAACCTATAAATCTACGAATTTCAATGTTCAAACAACTAAACTTGATTTATCTTTTTAATCTTAAAAAAAAAATAAAAACATCAAACTGAACCGAAATGATTAATTGGAACAAGAGAGAAGAAATTACATACCGACTTGGAAGAGTCGACCCTCAGGGGAGAAAATAGTGATGTGGCGATCGTATCCGCCTCCGCTTCCTCGACTCATTGTTTGGGGATTACTAGGGTTTCAAGTATTAGGGTTTTGCTTTGTTTGTTTTCCCCTCTTTTGGGGATTTTACAGCAGAAACAAGAGACGAGACTCGAGAGAATAGAATCCGTTACTGTGTTTTTGTGTTGGTATAGACCAACAAGCAAAAGCCGAGCTGGTGCTTTTCTACTGTGAGTGATGGGTCACTGCTTTTTCTTCAAGAAAACTAATAAAAGTGCAAAACATGAAGAGAAAAATTATATATTTTTTTTCAGATTTTTTTTTTATTTTCTATTTGTCACCAAAACTATTTATTTTTTACTTTACCGATGAAAGTAGGATACATAATTAAAACAAATTTAATAACCTTCCCATGCCCCCAGAATAAGCTTAAAAATATGATTTTATTTAGTTTGATTAAAATTTTATTATTATTATTATTTTAAATTTACATTAGTTAAATGAATTTTTAAAATTAATAATGGCTTTTTTTTATATGATTTTTTCAAATTATTTTCATTTTTATTATTTCATTATTTATAGACTATTTTATTAAACATAATATAATATTATAAATAAAAAGCAGCAAAATGACTCTCCAATTTAAATCTTATATATTATTTTGGCCTTGAACTATGGAATTTTTTTATTTAAATAAAAAAATAACCAATTTACGTAAATAGGCACGGTGGTGAGAAATTACGTTTATATGCACTCCCCCCATATCTCGGGTTCTGCAAGCTCGAAATGCTATTTTCTCCTATCTTGGGACTGCATAGCCCGAGATAAGACACAAATTTGAAATCCCCTTTATCTCGGGACTGCAGAGCCCAAGATAGCCTCGAAATTCCTCTATATAAGGGCATTCCTTAGCAAGCTGGACACACACCCTCCACTTCCATCTTAACACGAACTTGCCACCAAAAATCATGAATATTAGTGATTTTGTGGTTATTACTCAATATCCAAATGGAGAGATGGGCAGGGATGCGGATGAGATTTGGTTTCGGTCCGTAAGTCCTGTTGTGTTTCAGATGCAGCTCGTCAATACGTTGGAGGAGTTGAAGTCTGTCATTTTGCGCAACATGGGGGCTGTCGGCTCAATGTTAGTAAGACGAGTGGCCTACCGGCTGTTGAACCTTTTTCCACGTAACCAGTTCAAGTTCAAGATTTTCTGAGTCGATAGCGATGCGCATGTTCGTGCGATGTTCGAGTTGCACCGTCGGTATGGATCTCGAGATGTGATGGAGCTGCTAACCGAGAGCCAGACCATGAACGTTGATGCAGGAGGTTCGACAAGCTCATCCCGAGGTGGGCCCGGTGCCATAATCGCAGCGCCCATATAGTTTGCGACCCCGGAGGTGGGCGACGACAATTCTGACGAAGACTTTGTCGGCAACACGGATGAGTCTAGCGAAAGCTCTGACGGCTCAGAATTTGTCCCGGCATCTCAGACGAGGCAGGGTTTTTTGCTTCCAGCACCAAGCCCGATACCTGATTTGTCATCCGTGGGCAGCCATTTTCACACGTTAAACTTGGATGATATGGTGGAGGAGCAAAGGGAAGGATTTGGTGGGGCGGCGAAGATTATGATTTAGATGGATGATCAGAGTTTCGAGTCGGGCATCGATTCAGCACGCGAGAGGCTGTGCATATGGCTGTAAAGAATTATAACATAAGGAGGGCATCTGAGTACAGGGTGGTGGAGTCTGATCCATACAAATACGTCTGCCGATGCAAGCGATATGATGCAGGGTGCCCATGGTCACTGCGTGTGGCCCTACGAACGAATCTTGGATATTAGTACGTATTTAGGGTTTTTCCATGTTCCATTATCTACGTGTTATTGTCATGTTATTTAGTTGACATCGTGGGTATTGATTACGAACAGGGAAGTGCGGAGGTTTGGGGGACCGCACGATTTTTGGCACCGTCAATGTCCTCCGATCACGCTCAGTTAGACGGCAGACTGATCTGCAACTTCAGCTTGCCGATAATAAAGGCCAATCCTTCCGTGCGCATTCCGGTCTTGCAATCCGCCCTTCAACAGAGTTACTCCTTCATGCCATCCTACAGGAAGGTTTGGTTGGCCAAGCAGAAGGCAATCGCGAAGTTATATGGTAACTAGGAAGAATCATATGCCATCCTACCGAGGCTACTGTCTGCATTGCAGTATTTTTGGGATGGCACACCGGTAGATTTGCAGGTCGGTCCTTATCACGAAGGGGACCTGTTGGATCAAGAAATTTGCCAGTTCGACAAGATTTTTTGGAGCTTTCCATCTTGCATTGAGGGTGTGACTTGATCAGCTGCGCGTAAGGACCACTCAGGAAATCGGTGATAGATCCATGATAATATCAGCGGAACACACCCGGCTATGTCCGTGCTCAGAGCCGATACATTGTACAACGACCTATATGTTCAAGCAAGGACCGCGCTGCCCCATGATAATCGACGGCATGCAGCTAGGTCCCTCAGCAATGGGAGCCTTCGTATATGAACCAAGTTGCCCTGCTTGTCAGACATCAGATATCCCCCGATGAACAGAAGGATATAACATCGGGCATACTTACGCAATGTATCTGCATCCGCATCTGCGGGCATGTGCTGCAGTCGGTCGCGTAGCCACACCAAACGAATGGAGAAGGACTTCTTCTGCGCATTCTCTTGCACAGGTGGTCTAGCGCCAAGGTACTGCTCAACCATATCCCATGGCTGCTGCTCATGATGGGTACCAAACTCTCGCAGGCAACTACCTACGGGATCCCCATCTGTATGAAGACCCAGGTGGTACGCAACATCCTGTAGGGTGATGGTGCACTCACCCCACGACATGTGAAAGGTATGAGTCTCGGGACGCCAGCGCTCCACAAATGCTGAAAGGAGCGGAGCGTCGAACACGAAATTCCGCAGCTGGATCGCATGTCCAAACCCAGCCTCCTCCAAGAACGACAGCAGCACATCAGGAGCGGGCATTAGGAATGCACATCTACGGGGAAGTAATACTCTCTCCCTCTATATGAACATAAGCATAAAATAAATAAATAACAAATACAAAACCATAATAACATAAATAAATAAACAAGTAACACCATTGTTTTACATTTTCCATTATAAAATAAACACATAAATTACAACATCGCTCTCTAATTAGGTAGGAATAATAAATGACGGAAATTAAATGATAATACTAAATTATATTGCAATATCCGTAAACTTAAATTACAAAACCTAATCAAATTAAAGGAATAACAATGACAGTTACTCTAATTAAGTAGAAATACTAAATAATCCAAATCACTAGGTATTGCTATAATAATTAAATATCTACATTAGTATTGTTATTATAAATAAATTATAATTCAAACTTTGAATTATCCTAATTAAATATGAATCCGTAATTAATGACCTTAATTACATAATAACAATGACAAGACACTAACTACATAACAATTCTAGATAACACTTTCGAATTAAATATAACTATCAAATTGAATCACACCCTAAATCCCTAACATGAAACTACTAATTTATTGAGAAGGATAACTAACCAGGGCTCCGGCAATGTGCCACTCATCATTAAGCCTGTACAACCCTTCCGGGTCCTACGGGTTAGCCTGAGGGGCTGCAGAAGTTGGTCGCCTTGTCTGGCCCCAGATCTTCCGCGTCCGGGTGTTCTAGAACGTCCCCTTGGAGCCATATCGAACACGAAACTTAGAAATAATTTTTCTGTGCCTAGAAAGGTAAATATGAAGGAAGGAAGAGAAAAAATGAGACAAGTCTCAGGTCCTGCCCCTTTTATAGAACGCGGTGCTATCTTGAGCTCTGCATTCCCGAGATAAAAGGGGATTTCAAATTCGTGTCTTATCTCGGGCTCTGCAGTCCCGAGATAGGAGAAAATAGCATTTCGAGCTTGTAGAGCCCGAGATATGAGGGGAGTGCATAAAAACATAATTTCTCCCCACCGTGCCTATTTATGTAAATTGGTTATTTTTTTATTTAAATAAAAAAAATCCCTTGAACTATCCGTTGTATATTGAAAAAAGAAAACATAATTATATATATTAGTTAGATTAAAGGAGAATTTAAATTTAAAATGGAAAGTAAATTGGTGTGATGCATGAACATGGAAAAATGGAAGAATAAGAAGAATGGTGATCACCATTGATGTAGTGTGTTAATTCAATCATGTTTGTTTTTTAATGATATTTTGGTTCGTTTCTTTAATGAAACGTTGTTTATTTTCTCAATGGACTTTGACTCGTTTTTTCTTTTCACAATTTTGCTGTGATATTAATGAGTATAGAATGTGATTTAAATTCTGTAATTTTTAAATGTAGTTCATTTTTACTGAGCAGTGTAATATGGTTAAACATTGAATCAATAAAACAGTGTTGTTTAATAATTTTTGCTGAGATAAACCACGGCTTGCGCCGAACTAATCCCCGACTTTTCAATTGCACTAATATAATTCTCGATATTGAAAAAATTGTACTATATTAATACAATTTTTTTAATATCAAAAAACATATTAGTACAATTGGAAAGTCATGAGCTAATTTAGTGCAACTCGCCATTCTCAGGACCAAAATGTGGTTTAACTCAAGTTTTGCTTGTTGCGCAAAGACAACGACAAATTATACATCAACTAAACTCTCTAAGTAATGCAAATAAATGTCACGGCAGAGGAGGTCACAACAGGGAAGGACAGATCAGAAAGGCTCGAACTCAAGACCTCCATCGGAAAAGAGGACAAATGTCATTTAAGCTACGCCTTATCCTCATTCGCATGATGAAATGTATTTTGAATGAAAATATATTCCTTGTTCTTTAAATGATTCATCAAGTCTGTTGTTGGTGGAATCAAAGTAATACACTTAATTCTTGATGGGCTTTACACTTCGCATTTGATCTTACACTTCATTTATGTTTTGCTAAAAAAGAACTTGTTTAGCATTTTCAGTCAAAAGATGTTTTTAATGAACCATGCCACACCAAATTCAATGGCGATAACCATGGCTTTAGTGGATCAATTGAAAATACCAAATAGAAAGGAAATTAAATAACGGGAAAAACAATGGCAAGAAGAATCCACAAAAAATTTTACCCATCTAAAAAAAAGGACTCCAAATAAACTGATTGCAAAAAGGTACACAGTAACCCTGCTGGTACAGAGGGCATAGATACATGCATTACTGACTTCAAAAAAGTGAAGCTGTAATCTCATTAATTTCTGATATAACTTGATCATAATCCGATTTGAGTTTCTCTTGCTCCCCTTTCTCCAGTTCTCCCTTTGCAGGCTTCGTCATCACCAACACGCAACAAGTAGGCCTCTTTGTTGCTCCAGCACTTGCAAGATCCTGAACATTCATTCATGAACACAGCATCTTTGAATAACAGATCTTTTCTTCCAAGAGTGCAACATGTCCAATAACAACAACATTATAAAAGAGACATAAAAATACAAGTATGGGTAGGTTACATACTTCTTTGGAAGGGACATATACATAGGGAATGTCAGCCTCTTCACACAATACAGGAACATGTGTGATCACGTCAATGGGTGATATGTTCCCAGCTATAACACACACTCTGCACTCACAGTTAAAAAACATAACAAAATTAGGGAAAACTACATTCCATTTGCTCAATAAAAAACCGCAAAATGAAGTATGGCAATTCACATAACCTCATTGAGTATTTATGTTAGAATTTTCATGTAATAATATAATACTCATACTAGCAAACTCACCCTTTATGACCACGCCTTATGCTTTTGACAACTTCCTTCACTCCTCTCTTCAAACACTTATGTTCAGCAGCTAAAACCAATCAACCAACGGTATATTCATCCCATTGCAGATTCCAACAATAACGACAGATAAAAATTTACAGCACACATTCTCTATCATTTTAATAACAGGAGATGCTATAACCTTAAAAAAATGATTTTTTTCGTAACCGAGGGTAAAAATTTTAGGGAGCAGCATCAAACCTAGCCCCAAACAAAAGAAAAACTATGCACTGAGAAAAAGAAACAACTAAGAAAAAAGCATCAAGAATAGCATGCAATACCCTTACGAACAAGCTTCAAGGTTCGCTTGCAGAGCTTCTTGCCAGCAAGGGGCTTCGCAATAGGAGCAAGCGCAAGCATCTTCTTCCTCTCCTTCTCCTTATGCGCCGACTTCTCTGCTTCGCTGTCACTTCCCATTCTCTCTCTAATAAAAAATAATAAAACATTAAAACAACATAGCACTAATCCTTAATGTTCTTTCAGTGAATTGAATCCCAATCTTCAGAACTCCAATCCAACACAGCATATTCATATATATGTATAGATTGTTTGACAATTCTCGTGAAAAATGCAATACTTCCCCAGTACGAAGAAGGGGAAAATCTAACTGTATATCTTTGCTTACAACAATTGGTTCCTTATCTACTAGCACTTAAATGAAGATTTTAGTGAACATATATAGATGCAGAACAAAAATTTTATTGAAAAATTTACACAATTTTTTAGCTAAATTAAAGCGTAAATTTAATTGTGCTTAATTAATAAAATGCAACCCTCTTGAATCATGGCTGGCAAGCTGGTTCAACAACAACAACATTATTAGAATTACAATAATAATAAAAATAATAATAACAATCAGTTCAAATTAAAGATCAAATATTAAAATAAAAGACAAAAACAAAAATGCAACAGCTTGGTCTTTTGGTAATGAATGAGCACAAATTTGTATAATAGAACAAGTAGATTTATAGAACAACAAGCAGATTTATATAATAACAAAGTAGATTAAAATAGAACAAGCAGAAATTTGTGAAGGAAAATAAAAAAGAAATAAGGGAAGAAGATTACCTGGATGTTCAAGTGCACGAGACAGCAGCAACGGGCGGAGCAGCCGTGAGCTCGACCGATGAGGCTGGAGGAGGGGTCGTGTTGACCGGAGGGAGAGACGGCGAGAGACTGAACTGAGCGACGGAGGGGGATGATGCTTGGAGAGTGGAGACAGTGAGGCCTTGAGGAAAGGAGGCAGCAAGTCAGCAACTGAGATTAAGGGTTTAGGGTTTAGTTTGGTATATATTTATAAGATATATGAAATTATTACTTAAAAGATATTAAAAATTTAAAATAGGCTTTTTTTTTTTTTTTAATAACCAAAATATCGAAAAAAACTAGAAAACTAACATATCATGGCCAATAGGGAGCCTACGGATAATAGCTCATATAAATTTTGGATGAAAACTTAATATTAGATATATGAGTTATGGATGATAACTCCTATAAATTTTAGACGATAACTTAGTTGTTGGTTCTGGCTCCCTAACGTGGGTTCCGTAGCATTATTCATCTCATATTTACAATTTTTGGGGTATCGGTCAAATTAATCTCCAAATAACATTGTTCAAATTTGTCTTGAAATTTTATCAATCATTTTTAAGGATTTTTTTTATTTAAATAAAATAAATAACTAATTTACCAAAATAGGTCTACGTGGGGTATTTATCAATTTATACACACCCCCATATCTCGGGCGCTGCAAGTCCGAAATGAAGTTTTAGTGTATCTCGGGTCTGCAGAGCCCGAGATAAGTAATAATATCAAATCCCGTTTATATCTCGGGTCTGCAGAGCCCGAGATACATATCTCGGGACTGCAGAGCCCGAGATAGCCTCGAAAAAACTCTATATATAGAGGCCCTTAGCAAGTTGGGCACACACCAACTTCTTCGACAATAATACGAGTTTCCTCCCCAAAAAACATGAATATTAGTGATTTTGTGGTTGTTACTCTATATCCAAATGGAGAGATGGGCAGGGATGCGGATGGGATTTGGTTTCGGTCCGTAAGTCCTGTTGTGTTTCAGATGCAACCCGTGAATACGTTGGAGGAGTTGAAGTGTGTCATTCTGCGCAACATGGGGGCTGCCGGCGCAATGTTAGTGAGACGAGTGGCCTACCGGCTATTGAATCTTTTCCCTCCGAACCAGTTCAAGTTCAAGATTTTCTGGGTCGATAGCGATGCGCACGTCCGTGCGATGTTCGAGTTGCACCGTCGGTATGGATCTCGAGAGGTGATGGAGCTGCTAACCGAGATGGAGACCGTGAATATTGATGCAGGAGGTCCATCAAGCTCATCCCGAGGTGGGGCCGGTGCTATAATTGCAGCGCCCATACGGATTGCAACCCCGGAGGGGTGATGACGATTCTGACGAAGACTTTGTCGGCAACACAGATGAGTCAAGCGAAAGCTCTGATGGCTCAGAATTTGTCCCGGAATCTCAGGCGAGGCAGGGTTTCTTGCTTCTTGCACCAAGCCCGATACCTGATTTGTCATCCGTGGGCAGCCATTTTCACACGTTAAATCTGGAGGATATGGCAGAGGAGCAAAGGGAAGGATTTGGTGGGGGCGGCGAAGATTATGATTTAGATGGAGGATCAGAGTTTCAAGTCGGACATCGATTCAGCACCCGAGAGGTCGTGCATATGGCTGTAAAGAATTATAGCATAAGGAGGGCATCTGAGTACAAGGTGGTGGAGTCTGATCCGTACAAATACGTCTACCGATGCAAGCGATATGATGCAGGGTGCCCATGGTCGCTGCGTGTGGCCCTGCAAACGAATCTTGGATATTGGTACGTATTTAGTGTTTTTCCATATTCCACTATGTACGTGTTATTTTAATGTTAGTTAGTTGACATGGTGGATATTGTTCACGAACAGGGATGTGCGGAGGTTTGGTGGACCGCACGATTGTCTGGCACCGTCAATGTCCTCCGATTACGCTCAGTTAGACGGCAGACTGATCTGCAGCTTCATCTTAGGCCAATCCTTCCGTGCGCATTCCGGTGTTGCAATTTGCCCTTCAACAGAGTTACTCCTTCATGCCGTCTTACAGGAAGGTTTGGTTGGCCAAACAAAAGGCAATCGCTAAGTTATATGGTGACTGGGAAGAATCATTTGCCATCTGCCGAGGCTACTGTCTGCATTGCAGTATTTTTGGGATGACACATCGGTCGATTTGCAGGTCGGTCCTTATCACGAAGGGGACAGGCTGGACCAAGAGAGTTGCCAGTTCGACAAGGTGTTTTGGAGCTTTCCATCTTGCATTGAGGGCGTCAAACATTGCAAGCCGTTTGTGTCTGTGGATGGAACCCACTTGTATGGGCGATACGGTGGAGTGCTTCTGATGGCCGTTGTGCAGGATGGAAACAGCAACATATTTCCTGTCGCATTTGCCCTTGTGGAGTCCGAATCTACCGAGTCGTGGTCTTTCTTCCTTAGAAATCTGCGACAACATGTGATCAAGAAGGAGGGTGTTCTTATTATCTCCGATCGGTCGCCTGCGATTTGTGTAAGGCATCTGGCAAGTAACTTCATGAGCAAGTTCAATTGTAAGGAGGGAAAGCGGCTACTGATTAACACCGCCTATGCATCCACGGAGCTAGAGTTTGAGGACTACATGAAAGGATTTGATAGGCTCAGACCAGAGATGAAAGCGTGGGTAAGTCGGTTCCGGAACGGGTTGTGGCTTCAGTATTGTGATGAGGGACGCCGGTGGGGACACATGACGACGAACCTTTCCGAGTGCATCAACGCCGTTCTAAAGGGTACGAGGTTCCTCCCGGTCTCGGCGATTGTGCGGGCGACATACCAGCGATTGCAGCAACTTTGGATTAGGAAGGGGCAAGAGGCACATGCACAGGTGGTCGCAGGTAGTCAGTGGAGTCAGTATCTGCTGTCCGAGATCGAGAATAGTAAGGGGGAGTTGCACAAGATGAGGGTAACCAGCTTCGACCGGAGATCCTCTACATTTATTGTTGAGGAGGTTTTGCCAATCCGATACTCGAGGCAGAGTTCATATCGAGTTAATCTTCGACAGAGGATTTGCGACTGTGGAAAGTTCCAACAGCTTTACTTCCCTTGCAGGCACGCGGTCGCGTCGTGCGCCGCAGTTGGCATTGAATGGGGCGCTTATGTGGACCCTGTTTACAGCATGGAGTCTGTGTTCAGTGTGTATAGCAAAGACTTCCCACCTATCCCCCATGAGCGGCTCTGGCCTGCGTGGTATGGGGCAACAATTAGGCCGAACCGAGCCATGCGTCGTAAATGCAAGGGGCGGCCCGTTTCTACCAGGATTAGAAATGAGATGGATTTGGTGGAGCGCCAGGAGAAGAGATGCGAACTTTGCAGGTAGGCAGGGCACACTCGGTCAGGTTGCCCTAATACCTAGCACCCCGAGGATTAGTAGTTTTTTTTTTATTTTCCGTTTGTTTGTTACCCGGTAAAGGTCATGCTTATGTTTGTTTGCATCCTTGTTACGTTCAAGTTTGGTGGTTTTGTGTATCATTTAAGTC
>JASCZI010121538.1:0-15407 GCA_036250425.1 Stylosanthes scabra | reverse complement strand
TTTAAGAATAAGCATGATGATGGTTGTGGTTTAAGGGTTCACTTCTTAGTTTCACATTGATCACCGAACCTATGAACGTCCTTTGGGTGACGTTACGTGAGTCGAAACGTCATGAGGGGGCCTATGGGGCTAACGACCCGGCTTACGACAATAGCGGGCTATCGGACATAGAGGATGACTGGGGGGTCTTCGGACTAGCGTCTCGATTCACAGGGCGTGATATACGCAATATAAGAGAAAGAACCCCCAAGTATATATGATTATGAGAAAGGCCGTAAACGGTTGGGGCATCGAGCGAGTTGTCCTCGAGGAAGTGCATCCGATAGTGGTCCGGGACTAGTATTGGACCTGTCGGGTTTGGCTAAAGTAACCGACCGGGTGAGCTCATCAAGCCATTAGGATCTAGACATACATCATGTGCATACTTGCGTGTCATTGCTTGGGTTTGCCTAATTGCATAATATCTGTTAATTGTTGTTGTTTGTACTACTTGTTTGTGTTTCTGCTATGTGTAATATCTGGTATACTGTGTGCCTTGGTGTTTAATCTTGAGGTTCAAGTAAATATATCTTTTATACTCTGGGCGCTCGTTCCGTACTGGGAACCCGGAGTTGTGGGTTCTCACTCCGTTTGTTGATGTGATTTACAGATGAGGATCAGAATGCCCCTTAGTTAGCTGTGCTTGGGCAGGTTTAGCAGGCGGAGGGAAGAAGGCTGAGTCTTGAATAGCCTAGTATTTTTCATTGAGTGTATAATGGTGTATTTTGATCATGGACTCCTTAGCATTTGGAATGTCCTCTTTTGATGTAGTTTGTTGGTAATGTAATCTATACAGATACTTGTAACAAGGATTTCAGGGATTGTGAACGGTGATCACTCTTTGCCGGGATCATCCTGACTGTCGTACTCTAGTTGTGTACATATATCTATGCATGTCTAGCTCTAGTTAACATTATAACCTGTTCGACTAAGAAAAGGGTAGAACCATTATTGTGTGACGTTTCTGCGCTTATCTCACTCTGTTATTCGGGCTTCTAGCGTTATCTGTCTCTTTTCAAAAAGTGTTGTTCCAAACGGGTTTTACTATCGTGAATCCTCGAATATCCATCTAAGATGACGACTTCTCAGGCTTAAACTGGAGTGTCGTTGTTCTAGGGTGTTATATTCACTCCCACTATAATCTCCTCCATCTCCTTTCACGTGGGTGAATTTTTTCTCTTTCTTATTCCTTTTTCTATTTATTTTCCTCTTTTGCCGGTTGAAATTTAATTTATGAAATTACAATTTCAATGAATCATCTTGGTAAAGAGGATTGCATGTCCATTTTGTGGCACCATTGAAATTATCTATGACATAACAGCATACATAAGTTCATACTATATACAAAAAAAAAAAAAAAGGAAAAACGAATTAAGAAACAAACTGCCATCTTAATCATTTTTATCCTCCATAACCATATAATCCTCAAATTGGGATACTTTTGAACACATAATCCTCTATAACCACCGCTTCTCCTTATTTGGGTTTGAGTGTGTTAATCTTTTTTATTATAGTCTAGTTATAGTTATAGCATGAGTTGATTTTTTATTTAGATCTCAGTTTGATTATTATTTTAAATGTGTTTGATTATAACTTAATTTTATATTACGATTTGGAGCATATTTGATTATGGTTTGAATATAGCATTATAACAATATGAGTTTGAATTGGATCTTTTAATTTGGTTTGATTATTACCTTTACTTTGTTTGATTATAATCAAAAATTTTGTAATATAATTTAGAGGTGTTTGATTACAAACTAAATATAATATGAGTAAAAATTTTAATTTAAATTCTTGAGTTTGATTATAACTTTGAGAATGTTTGATTATAACTTTAAATTCTTTATTTTTTTAATTACTTATATAGCATATAATATTTAGTGAAGAGGGAATTACAATCAAATAAAAAAGGTTTAATCATAAATTTTTATTGCGTGATTTAATTTATTATAAGCTATTGTAATAAAAAAAATAAAATAAAAGAAAGCATGTGACGATGAGATGATGAAAGAAAGATAATACATGACATGAAAATTTATGGAGAGAATGTGATGCTGAGGGAAGAAAGAGAGAAGAGAAGGACATTTGCTGACTGAAATTTGAATTGAAGGCCCGAGAGAATGTATGATGAACGCGTTCAATGGAGTCTCGAAATTGGTTGAGCGCGTGAAAGAAATTGATTTGAAATAGTATATATACCGTATAATAATATGGTGACTGATTTTAGTGGCTGATTTTGGTGTACAAATAAAATTATTGATTTGCGTAACAGTGGCTTTGAAATAGATCAACAAACGTAGCAAAATTATTGAGGTAAAAAAAAAATGTTTCCAATTCTATAGCCACTAGCCAATGAGAGGAAATTGGATTTTTTTTCTTCTAAATTTCCCATGCTGCGAAACTAAAAGATAATGCACAAAAAATGTATTTTTTTGTCTTCTATATATTGATTTAACAATGGAAAATAAATATTTTTTATTTAAATAGAAAATGCCCAAAAAAGAACTGTGTATGTAAAAATTAAATTAAATCTGATAACATCAATAATATTATAACAATGATTCGTTAGAAAAAAATCTCCTCACTTTGACTAAAATAAATGTAAATTAAATGTGTGAAAGTAGATATATTATATAGAATAATTCTATGTGAAGAAGTGATTTTGGCCAACTAAGTGCAACTAAGTGATTTATTTCTATAAAAGACTATTTCAGTGTCAAATAGAATTTTATTTAGGTGCATTTTTTTTATACTATTTAACACCGAAATAATATTCTATTTAGCATAAAAATAAATCACTTAAATGCACTTGATTGCTCAAAACTATTTATTCAAATAACAATACCCTATTATATATACACCTAATTAAGATAGCCTACATTTATATACTACCCAAAAGTCTTCCATGTCCATCAAAGTGGCAAAGATTGACATAATAGACAAACAATATCAATGCTAAAGTTAGTTACCAAACATGCTTCCAAACCTGTATGAATAAAAAAAGAAAAAGCTAAAGTTAGTAAACAACGAGTAGTAGAAGAAGATTTTCCATATTGCAAAATCCTTGTTTAGTTTTGTACACGTAAGAGGTAATTAATAACAATTAGTGATGGTTAATGAACGTCATTAAAAAAACACTAATTGCGAGAATCGCGGTTTATATATTGTATATCGTTTCCACGTTAAATCGTCTGAAATCAGTTTTTATCGTCTTTCACACAAATCTTATCAACGAAAATTCAAGGATTTATATATGCATTCAACAATCACCGTTCCTCACTTTTGCTTTATTGATCCAAGACAACTTATGGGCTCGTTAGTTTATGCGGTTGAAAAAAAGAAATATACTTTTTAAAACTTAGAAGAAGTTAAAGTGTCTTTTGACCATTACCACATTGGCCAACCATGTACTGAAACGGACCTCTTTGATGAAGCCTGCTCTGAGTAGTTTCTCGATTTCTTCATGTGGTGCCTTCTGTTTCTCGAAACCGAGATGTCTTTTCTTTTGTGCTATGGGTCGGCTTGTTGGGTTAGTAGCTAGTTTGTGACAAATGATGTTTGGGTCTATTCCGGACATTTCGGCTGGGCTCCATGCGAAGAGGTTGATATTTTCTTTGAGAAGCTTGATGAGGTCGGCGTTTTCTTTGTTTGGCAATGTGCTTTCAATGTAAATGAATTTGTCAGGGTTGTCAGCAAAGATGAGCTTTTCCAGCTCTTCTGTTGGTGTAGGCCGATCTTCTGTATTTGTCCTTGGGTCAAGTTCGGTTAAAGGAGGAAGTTCTTCTACATTGTAAACGGGGTTAACTCCTTGTATTTTGTTTTCAGGTGGGAGTTTCTTCAGGCTAGCATTGTAGCATTGTTGAGCTTCCTTATGGTCGGCATGTATTGTAGCGATGGTGTTATTCTGCGCAAGAAACTTAACACAGAGATGTAAAGTAGAAACAATAGCTCTAAAAGCATTTAAACAAGGCCGACCTAATATGATATTATATGGACTATGACAATCAACAACTAAGAATTGAATATCAAGAGTTTTAGAGTTTGGAATTTCACCGAGTGCGGTTTGTAACCACACATAGCCGAGCACTGGGACACGTTCTCCGGAAAAACCGACGAGTTCTCCTGTTGATGGCTGAAATGCTCTATCGCTGATCTTCATTTTCTTGAATGTTGAGTAAAATAAAACATCTGCACTACTTCCTTGGTCGAGGAGGACCTTTTTTACTGTTAGTTCACCAACGTATATGGAGATTACCACTGGATCGTCTAGGTTTGTTGTTGAGGTTTGGAAATCAGATGACTCGAATGTGATCTCTGGGACGTCTAATTCACGTCTATTGGAGAGGTCTGCTCCTTCGACAGTTAGCATTGCTCGATAGGAACGTTTTCTAGCTGAACTTGTGTTGCCTCCACCTGCAAAACCTCCAGAAATATAATTGATTGTACCTTTGGTCTTGGGAGTTCCATCGATGACCTGTTTGCCTTTAGGATTGTTGTTTGGGGAGTTGCTTTTAGAGGTCTTGTTCATGTGTCCACTGATATATTTATCCAAGTGGCCTTGTCGAGCTAATATTTCCAAGAGGTCATTTGCAATAACGTAATCCTCTGTGTTATGGCCATACTTTTGATGGAAGGTGCAATATTTCGTCTTGTCAACATGTTTTTGATCTTTGTATGTTCCAGCTTTGCTTGGTGGTTTGATTAGCTTCGAGTTCAAGATCTCTTTGATGATTTCTTCCTTGTTTGTATTGAACTGCGTATAACTTTCAAACTTGGGTGTTAGTTGAAAAGATTTACGATTATCTCGGTTACCGTTATTGTTCGCTCTGTTCGGTTTGCTATCTGTTCTGCTGAAGTCGACTTTATCTGTTCGTCGAGCTTGGTGGAGCTCTTCGATTTTCAATCTTCCCTTGGGCCTTTTCTCTGAATTCGGCTAAAGTCTTCGGCTTGCTCATAGCAATAGTTTCCTGGAACTTTCCTGGTCTGAGTCCGCTCTTAAGAGCATGAAGGTGGACGTCCGAATTGAGGTCTGGGATCTCCATTGCTATTTTCGTGAATCGGGTCATATAGTCACGAAGGCTCTCATGTTGACCCCGTTTGATAGTGCTCAGGTAATCCGAGTCGTGTCGGTAGATAGCAGAGGCTGCGAAATGGTTTGTGAACAGATCGGCCAGTTCCTGAAAAGAAGAGATAGAGCCTACAGGCAAAGAAGAAAACCAAAGAAGTGCAGCACCATCTAAAAAGCTAGGAAAAGAATGACAAAGTATTGGATCAGAAGCACCGTTAAGGAGCATCATATTTTCGAATTTGGTAATGTGCACATTGGGGTCTCCGATCCCATCGTAGGCCTTCAGTGTGGTCGGTAGTGTGAAGTTGATAGGCATTTGGAAAGCCATGATTACCTTTGACAGAGGTCTGTTGTGCTTTTTTGCTTTTATTGTTCCATTTGTATGAACAGTGTTGTTATCGGAGTTGTGATTAGTGTTGTTGTCTTCATCTTTATCGTCATTGTTATTGAGGTTTCCTTCGTCGTTTTTGTCATGTTCATTGTTGTCATCATTTCAGGTGTTGTTTTGTCTGTTCCAAAGTTGTTGGAGTTATTCCTTCATACTTCGACTATCAGCTTGAAGAGCTGTGAGTAGGGCGAACAGCTTTTGTTCGGTGGGAGGATTTCCGTTGTCAGACATGTTTTAGAATCTGCGAAACAAAGAAAAACACGAAAGAGGAAAAAAGAGATAAAAAGAAGTGGGTGATCAATAAAGTCGGCTCCACGGTGGCCGCCAATTGTTCTGGTGTAGAAATGGGGATGAGCTATAGCTCGGTCAACTCAGGGATGAGTTGGTAAGTTCCTTCGAAGGAGAGGATGTGCTCGATCGGGAGAGATACAGCTCGGCTTCCACACGAACGCAAGAGATGTACTTCAATTCTTCAAGGAACGGTGGGGGGTGGACCTGCAAGGCCACTCCGACGCTCAAGTCAGAAAGGGAGAACACTTACGAGTTTAAGTGAGAAGATGGAGAAGAGAACATACCTTTGCTAGCATGAGCTAGCTGTATTTATAATGATCATAGATCAAATGGGAAGAGGACTTCCGCAATGAGTTAGGGTTTGTTTTGTGTATCCCGAATTTGTGGTTGGTTCCAAGTTCAGTGGATAAGCGTTGGCCGAGTATGATAACATTGATATGAGCACGTGTGATATTTAAGAATGAATTAGGGTTCTGTGAAGCATGCTCATCGGCGTGGGTTGAAAAGAGATTGGGTTGGGCCTAATATATCCTAGCCGACTTGTTGGGCCTTTTGTAAGCCGAGCTATAGCGGGCTGAGCTATAGTGGGCCGGATCAATATATATATAAGTATTAAGAAGCTTCAACCGCACCAACATGTGTTTGAGCAGTGTTTTTTATAAAATTATTTCAAAGATTTTAGTTCATCATATTCAAGATGTGTTGATTAAGGTGATTGATTAGTGATAACCAAAATGCATTTATTAAAAGAAGCTTGATTAGTCATAATACTTTTATAACATATGAGCTCGTGCACTTTTTGTAAAATAAGAATGGTGGTGATTATTAGGTAGATGTGATGAGTTCTATACTTATATGGAAGACAAATTGAGAGTTAGAATAAGTCAGGTAATTCTTTGAAAGATTCATTTTATATTTACTTTATTTTGTTGTTTTAGGCTTAATTATAACTCGATCCAGTTTGTTTTAGTAAATCTATGTATTAGGATTTTGATAATAAGAGGTATAAAAGACCTCTAAAACTTGTAGCCATTTTTTACTTAATTTATTATGAATGATAATATTTAGGATTTCATGATGGAATTTAAATGTGAACAAGTGAGGCGTGTAATATCTTTAACTGTTGCATTGGGTATTAACAGGTGAGATGTGTAATATCCTTAATTGTTACATCAGAAAATCAAATTAAAGTAGAGTGATTCGCTTTTTCTTTGATTTCGTATTATCCTAGCTTTCGTCTTGTATCAAGATGTGAAGTCAATTATTAGACATGAGGTAGGCTCATGATAGAGCATAATGATGTTTTCTTTGGGATGTTATGATGAAAAGGTTCGGATTGTGCAAATAATTTTTTGCCAAAAGTTATTCAAGCATTTTGATGTAGCAAGAACAATGAATATTTTTATTAATGATGAGGAGAAGATAATTACAAGAGTTTGGTGTAAATAACAAATACAAAGGAAATGAGCTATGTGCTTGAATAATGAAAGAAACATGAGAATGATGAACAGTTATTACATAACTCGAAATCAAGAAACTTGGCAATGAAATAATGAAACGGAATAACTTGAATAGAAAAATAAAGGAATAAAGGAAATAAAGTTAGGTAAATAAGAGAAAATGGAAAGGAAATGAACAAAAAAAGAAGAAGAAACAAAGAAAAATGAAAAAAAAATAAGGAAAAGTGATCACTCTTCACTTAGATTTGCTTTGGTACGTGCACTCCATGGATTCTTGCATCAGTCTGACTAGACTTTGCCAGCATTTCATGGTGATGCGATATGAAGGAAAAATGATACCAAATTAATGAGGAAAGTCCTCTATTTAATAACAACCATTTTAGTTCAATTTGGGCTTGCTTGATATTGGAGTTACTCCCAATTCTAGGTTTTCAAGTAAGCTGTTGACTCCATCTTGAACTTCAATAAACAAACCCATGTACTAATTTGGGACCAAGTAATACTCGGCACATTTGTGGCAGTTACCTCTGTTGGATAGGATTAAGTAATTCCATAATTGTACATTGACTCTGATAGCTTCCATTAGCCTTGTAAATTTACTAAATGTTGGGCCAAGTCACTCTCATATATTTTTGACTTCGACACCTCTATGATATCAAATTATCTAAGTCGAGTCAATCGACAGAGTTGAGACAATTCTACGAGTTGAGTTAATCATCTGAGTCTAGTCATCATGCAATTTCGACCATGATCCTTTGACTCCCATATATCAATGGTCAAAAAGCATGTTATACTTTGTCTGGGGAGTTCCTTTCTCAAACTGTCTCACCATACCTCGACTTTTCATTTGTTTTGGGTCAAAAGTCTCATTTCTTGGTTGAAAGTCAAATTTCGCACCAACTAATTACCTCTTGGAACCTTGCATTTAAAAATGGAAGGTTTCAAACTTTTGCGTCATTTGCCTGGCATAATAGGGAGTCAAACAATCTATTTCAACTCAACAGATTCTGTGACTCTTCGTAGAGTTGTACACAGATTGGATCGGATCGGATATGGCCGATTTTTTTATGCGATTCACATAATCTTCATCGGATCGGATCGGATCATATACGATATCCATATTTTAACCTTCATATCCGATCCAATCCCATCCTCACATTTGCGGATAAGATCAGGTCGGATTGCGAATATATTTGCAGAATATGGAGAAATAAAAAAAATTATTTGTTTGGTAAAAAAGGACCATGAAGCCCAATTTTCATCATGTTTTCTCACAAATCACTATTCAACAAACTGTAAAATAAAAAACATAACAAATTAACACTACAACTTATCTTTGTTGGCAATACAAAGGAAAATTCAGCATCAACCAGACAATACAAACATAAAACAAAAGGAAATGAAGAAATTAACTAGACAACCACACAAGTCAAACGAAGCTTTATTCAACATTTATCTTCCTCATCACTTAAATCCTTTTAAATTTCAGCATCCATTCATTCCTACAAATAAAAATCAATAGAATATGTTGAAGCAAGCAATTCAAACTTTTTTAAAAATACCTAAGATGATTGTGGAGGATGCATTGAGGACAGGCTCTCCAACAGTGGTAATTGCAGAAACAGCTATCCAAATCAAAGAGAAACTTACCACGAGTTCAATGTCGGAGACGGAATGTCAAGAGGAGATCTGAGGAGGGAGAAAATGAGGAGAGCAGGTGGTGGGAGGCGGTGGTGAGAGAGAGGGAAGGCAAAAATGGTGGTTCTGCAGAAATGGGGCAGAGAAAGGGAGTGTCACGCTATTGAAGACGACTCTTAATTTTACCGACGGCTCTGTGTTTTTATATTACTGACGACCTCTTCATGAATGCAACGCTGCATTTCATTCAACTAATTTTATCGACAGCTCAGTTGTCGGTAGGCTCCGTGTTTTTATATCACCGACGGCCTCTTCATGAATGTCGTTGGTAATAATATTAAACGCGCCAAATTTTAAATTTTAAATCATAATATTATCGACGGCTTAGCCGTCGATATCGGGTAGCCATTATGCTCTATTAGTCGTCGATGAGTTCTGACAGTTAAGCCGTCAGTAATATGAATTTAATACTGACGGTTAAAGCGTCGATAGAGGGGAGCCGTTACAAAAATTAGTCGTCCATGAGTACCGACGACCTTGCAATCAGTATATATATGAGCTTATTGAATTTGGTGACATCATCATTAACGACGACTTAGCCATCGACAATATAAATATATTACCGACGGCCTAAACGTTTGTAACGGTAGGGTGTCCTGGTGCTTTTTTGTGCGAAATCGACTACTATTTTTACCGACGACTAGTACGTCACGCCTCCCAAATTCAATATTTTCCTTTATTATTATTGACGGCTCGATCCCTTTACAGATGGTTCAGTCATCGATAAGGTCTGCGTCCCTTGGCCGTCTGTAACGCCCTTCTGTACAGAAGATCAATGCAGTAGTGTCTTTTAAATCTTGTGACAACATTTATGTTTTTTTGTCTTTTACCTCTTATAGATGTAATGTTAGACACCGATGGAGTGGATGATGGTGGATCTTGTGAACCCGGGGTTGTTGGTCCATTTTTATTCTCGAAGAGATTAAAATTTTTCAAATACACGTCATTATTTGCCTGTAGTTCATCAACATCTTCAATACTTTTGTTCGCTCCTCTCTTTCCCATCTTCGCACCTTTTGTTTAGCCGTCTTTACTATAGCCCCAGTTGCCATATCTTTATCAAATATCTATATAAGAATGTCCAAATGATAAAGATATTTTCCTCTAATAGATTTAAATTTGGGATTTGCCTATAATAAAAATAAACAATAATATATGAAAAATAAATTGAGATAAAAAATATAAAGAATAAACATAAATGAGTACGTGGAAGAAATATAATATACTACCAAACATATTGATTTCCACACTTCAGCATTAGCTTCAAATGTTTTGGTTATATCATTCCATCTCACTCCACTTTTTTGTTGTAATTCTTTTGATAACACCATTTGTTCTTTCATATTTTTCAAATGATTTAAGACTTTACTATTGTTAATATTAATAAGCGAAAATTTGTTATTAATTTCATTTACCACCTTTCTGTAAGCTTCAGCCGAAAAAGCTTTGTCTTTCTTTAGACACTAATTCTTTTGTTCCTTAAGAACTTCAACATTAAACATCCATCTCCATTGTCCACTTAAAATAATTATCATAATCATGTTTTTCTTCCACATCTACAATCTTCTAAACATGCATATTACCATCTATAAATATGTATATATAATTTAGAATAAAAATTGTTTATAAATACATTTGAGTACATATCACACACTCAATAAGTTCTTTGGAACAATAAGCATAATAATAACATCATTATAATAATGACAAAAATAATAAGAGTGTAAGTTTAATGTGACATAACTTCATTTAAAAAATAACATCATAAGAAATTATCATAATTCTAACATTGTCTACGTATATATTTATTCAACATTTCAGCCGTTATCGAATGTTTCAAAATCTCTCATCTTCTTCTATCTTCACCTCTAGCAATTTTTTGTCTACTTACTATATCATCTGATGAGTTGTTTTTTATGAGAGACCTATAAACTTGTGCAATAATTTCTTCATTTGTATCAAAATCCTTTAAGAAATTATGCAAAATACAACAAGCTATGATAATTTCACTCACTGTGTCTACATCATATCTAGAAATCTCTGATAAATTTGGAAACCTTTTTTTCAAAGCAACAAATCCTCTCTCAATTGAATTGCGCAAGGAAGAATGTCTCAGGTTGAATAGTTCTTTTAGGTTTTCGGGTGCATGTTGAGAAAATTCGCGCAAGTGATATCGACTACTTCAATATGAAGTAATAAAGGTTGATCTCAACATATATCCAGCATCAGCTAGGTAGAATTCACCTAAACTTAATTGCAAAATTGCTAGGTAAAAAACTACTATTATATAATCTCTTGACAACTAATTGAAAACATATATATGTGTAAACTTAATATCTTGAGGTACATGCAGATTATCTTCTGCTCTTTAATGCATTTTTTAAAACTTTTGAATCTACAGCTGAACCCTTTCACGAAGGTAACACATAAGTAAATTTTAAATTAGGAATACAGACTGCCAATACATTCATGGTAGAATAACTTTTTCTTTCTCTATAACTTGATGCATCTTGGCTTGAAACCATCTATAGCACCTATACAATTCTAAAATTTCCACGTAACTTAATAATTATGACTAAATATATATAATACAATTATTCCACAATTAAAGAAACAATTTTTTTGTTGCAAAATACTTTAAAATAAGGATAAAATCTTTCTTCACTGTTGAGTATTTGTGGTGGGACAAGTGGCACTATTTGGTTGAACTAAATATTGATTTTCCAAAGTTATTATAGTTCTAAGAATTTGGTGGAAATGTCGACTAACTATTTCAGTAGACCGACGGTAGAAAACTTCTTGATCGAACACGTGCCTTACCACTTAAAATATGTAGAAATTTTGCAACTTGTTCTTCAATGAAACTATATTGATTATCTCTAAGAAGTCTTCTCTCACGAAGTATCGCAACTAGCCTAGTAAATGCTTCATAACTCATACGTATTTTGCATCGTGAATTGTAATGTATTTCTAATTGAGCCATCAACTCCATATCATGTTGTACTCGAATGGGTTTTTCAATACGAAACAATTGTTGAGTATAACATATGTGATCTAAGAAACTCACAGAAGTAACAATAGCTAAAATTGCATTTCTTTCAGATTCTCTCATTTTACCTATACAGAGTACATTGAGTATAATAAAATTCATCCAACTCTTATCAACAAATGATGTACAAATACAAATTAGGGAAAAATCAACAAAAAAAAATCACAAATACAAAAGGCACAAAAAGAAACAGCACAAATACAAATTGAAAAAAAAAAACCAACAAAAAAATTCAAAAATACAAAACGCACAAATAGAAATAGCACAAATACAAACAATAAAATGTATAAAGTACAAACGTAGAATAATGTTGATTTTATAATACACAAATTAAAGAGAATACAACTAAAAAAACCTTAAAACACTGAAAAAAAAAAGTATAACCACAACTGTTAACTCTTTAATCAGAGTTATTTTTACCTATATTTTATCCTAAATAATGATTTTATATTATAAAAATAAGTAGAAATATATAATTTTACTTATTACTTCTAGTAAAGTACTAAAATAAATAATTGATGATATTGTGTAAATTTTAGATTGCATGGAAGGCAAAAATTAATTAAGGAAGCTAAAATTATGCTGAAACTCAAATGACAACTCAACAAATGCAATTTGATGGACCAAAATAGAAAGAATACATGCTGAAAATCAACATATTCACATGATTTTATCAAATTCAGCTGCAAATGTCATCAAAATCTTCTAATCAAGTTGCCAAAGAAGAATTACAATGAAGAAATCAGAAATTCAAAGATTTCTAGCAATCAAAATCTAATTTTGTCAAAATACATGCATATTAGGTGTGAAAAATGATGCATTTCTTACTCTATAAAAAGGATGCTCATTTAGAGCTGAAGAGATATCATGTTTCATAGAATTTGAGACTCGTTATCATCAATAAAATAGAAATACATTTAGAGTAGTGTTAGTTAGAGAATATTAGAGTTTTGAAACAATAATTCAACATCAAACTTTACTAATGTACACTTTTCTCTCATCCCTTAATTATATTTTCTGTTTTGTTAGTGTGTTATGAGCTAAATATCTTAGCTAGGACAATGATGTAGCCCTTTATGTGAATTGGATAATTATTAAGTATTGCCCTTCAACTATAATTGCTATAAATCATATGTATTTATAATCAAACTTAATGCTTTTAGATGCTTGATCACCATTTAAATGATTTGTTGATTTAGAATACACTTGAGAAAGAAGTTGTAAATGATGCTTCTAATTATGAATACCATAAATTGAGAGAAAACTAGAGATAGACAAATCCGATTTATGTGGTTGCTACATAAGTTTCACAAAACGTAATCATTTACTCACACAAGTTGTAGCTAAGAGATTAGCACATCTATATGAGTTTAAGAGAGTTTCTTGACCTTGAGAAAGGCTAGAAACTATATTAAGAAACTTAACCAATTTGATATCATAACAAAGAAGTTGAATGGCATGATTATAAATATTCAATTCCATACTGTGGTGAAATTAATTGTCCTAGTATTTATTTTAATATTCAAATCTGAATTTGTCCTTCATTTTAATAGCTTTTGATTATCCAAATAGAAGTTTAATTTAGTTATTTCAGTAATTAACAATTCATCGTGGGAACGATACTCTACTCTATCACTTTATTACTTGAACGACTAGCGCACTTGCTAAAAAGTGTATGTGTCTAACCCACGTAAACAACTTACTTCTTGAAAGAAGTTTAACACAAACTGAAGAAATAAAGATGAATGCGTATTGTTGCAAGTGATGATAGTAGTGGAAACAGAACAATGGTAGCTTACTTCACAACTTCATAGCTCCCAGACTCGGAAATATACGCCAACTAGGGTAAATAAGAAGAATAAGGAGGACTAAATAAGTGTTGGAAAAAATTGGAATAATTAATTGTAAATAAGGATATTTTGGACATTTGATACATTGGGCTAATTTGGTATTTCAAAATCAAATCATTTTTGGTCTTATTTTTAAATGAGGGAAAAGTGAGAATTGAAATTCTCATTGGAATTTAAATCATTCATTTTTATTTGTTCCGAAGCAAGGAAAAGAATTCTAATACTTGAGAGAATAATTCTAATTGATAGCTTTCCAAACAAGCTATGAGAGAATTCTAATTCAATTCATTTGAAGGGTCCACTAGGCGTGCCAATTTGTTTTATTTGATTTTTTGTTTGACCTAGCAAATTGTGTTAATCAAATTTGTACCACAATCTCATAGTTGATGTGCAAGATACGACTCCTTT
The DNA here is from genome assembly GCA_036250425.1 of Stylosanthes scabra. Taxonomy (NCBI): domain Eukaryota; kingdom Viridiplantae; phylum Streptophyta; class Magnoliopsida; order Fabales; family Fabaceae; genus Stylosanthes; species Stylosanthes scabra. Next base: position 1,153 of record JASCZI010121538.1, on the reverse strand, counting down.
TAAATAAAAGTGTGCTTTCGACCTCAAGAGATTTGCCAAAAGATATTCAAGAACTTTGATGCACCGATAACAATGAATATTTTTTATTAATTATAAGGAGAAAATAATTACAACAGTTTGATGAACGATAATGTAATAACTCGAAATCAAAAAACTTGTAAATGAGCTATATGTACTTGAATAATGAAAAAATATGATACTGATGGACGATAATGTAATAACTCAAAATCAAGAAATTTGGAAAAGAAAAATGAAAGGAGTTACTTGAGTGGAAAAAATAAAGGAACAAAGGAAGTGATATTAGGAAAATAAGAGAAATTGGAATGGAAATGAATGAGGAAAGAAGAAGAAATAAAGAAAAATGAAAAAGAAAAATAAGGAAAAGTGACACTCTTCACTCATATTTAGTATGTGAGCTCCATGAATTTTTGCATTAATGTGACTAGAATTTAGCAATGTTTCATAGTGATGTGATATGAAAGAAAAGTGATATCAAATTAATGAGTAAAAGTCCTCTATTTATAGGCAACCATTTTACTTTAATTTGAGTTTACTTAGAAGTTACTCCTAATTTCTGATCTTCAAATGAGCTGCTGACTCTATCTTAAACTTCAAGTAAACAAACGGACGTAATAATTGGGGACCAAGTAATACTCCTCACATTTGTGACAGTTACCTCTGCTAGATAAGATTAAATGATTCCATAACTGTCCATTAACTCTAACAGCTTCCATTAGTCTTGTAAAATTACTAAGTGCTGAGCCAGGTCATTCTCATATATTTTTCACTTTGACACCTCTATGAACTCACATTATCTAAGTCGAGTCAACTGTCAAAGTCGAGGCGACCTTATGAGTTGAGTTAATCATCTAAGTCGAGTCAATATAGTTTTTCCTCAAAAGGCCCCAATCATCATGCAATTTTGACCATGATCAATTTGACTCCCATATATATATATATGGTCAAAAAATATGTCCTGAGTCGAGTCAATATAGTTTTTCCTCAAAAAGGCCCCAGTCATCATGCAATTTTGACCATGATCGATTTGACTCCCATATATATATATATATATATATATATATATATATATATATAAACATGTTTTATTTTATTTGTGGAGTATCTTTTTTAGATTGTCTCATCATATCTCGAC
>JASCZI010121537.1:3811-26494 GCA_036250425.1 Stylosanthes scabra | reverse complement strand
GTTTTTTTTTTTAATTTTCATTTTCATGCATACTTGTTTTTTTTTTTTTTTTTTGGTCTTTGTTAAAAACACCACACCTCGGTATTTCAGAGAGGCAGAATTTGTGATTTGTGATTTTTGTGTTTTTGAAGGGAATTTGTGATTCATTTTAGTGGAACTGAATGAAAGTGAATGGAACTGCTCAACGCGCGTCCACCTAGTGTGCCTAATAATGTATATTGAAGAATGGGTTTTAATTTCTTTTTAACTTTTTTTTTTTAGTAGAATTTCTTTTTATTTATTTTTTTGGCAAGAATTTCTTTTTACTTTTGAAACATGTTTTTCCTGGAAACTAGTTTTTCTTTTTTTGTTTTTTTCAGGTTACATTCTCTTTTCTTAATGGAGCAACATTAAAAATTTAAAATCCAATACTATCACTATCACAACTAGTCCATATTGGCATATTTCCATCCCAAACAAAATATATAATAGCGTAGAAAATAAGAGAGCCCGAACAACACAGGCCCAAAATCATGTTTGGACAAAAAATATTAAATAACTTTTTCATAATTTCCCCAATCCCTACCCACTAGGCCACAATGACATTATTTACAACTAACACCCCAGCCCGGTCAAAGTTAAATTTCAATATGTAAAATGCACGGAATGTATCTTCAAGGGATTTTAGAACTACCGCGTAATCGGAGGTGCCAAGACAGAAAGCTAGAGGTTTATGTGAAAAGATGGTTGTACACTAGCAGAGATTCGCCAAATAAGGATTTGGAAATTCTCCTAATGCAACTAGTGGGGTAGGGTTTAGAAGACGTACCTAAAGAGAGAGCTGATCTCCCCTTTATATACCCGTTGTTGTTGCTCTTACTCATGGGATAAATCCGTGCGAGATCGTTATTGATATGATCTGATTTCGTGTGGATTTACCGCATGGAATTAAGAGAGGAAGAAATCCGTACGAGATCGTCATTAATATGACTTGATCCTATATGGATTCTTTGAATGAGGTCGTGGGCCATTTTGGGTGTGGGCCATGATAATAGTGGGGTTCTGATGAGTCCATCATGGATTTGGGTCATCCAGGCCCAATATCCGAAACAGTTGCCCCGAACTCAGTATGGCCTGCGTTCCGAGCTTGGTGACTTGATCTTGCCTTGACCATCCTACGTCGTTTGGTCAATACGCCGGATGGTCATTCTCCACGGACGAGTTGACTTGCCCCAAAGGATCATAAAGATCTTTCTAGAAACTTGATTTGATTGATATCATCAAGGGTCTTCAAGGAATGTGGGAGAGAGAGCGCAGATTTCGTTTTTCGTGCTTTAATGATGGGAATTGGAGGGTTTTGTTATTTTACCGTAATGTCCCTATTATTTATGAGGAGGGTAAGGAAGGAGGACGGTTTTTTTCCTATTTTGCCCCTCTTTATGATTTCAAATCATAAGAAGGAGGGGAATGACTTCTTCATTTTCTTTTCTTTCACTTCCTTCCTCCGAAAGCTTTCTTTTCTCTGTCACTCCCTGCGTTTCCTTGCTGCCTTGAAGGTTTCTGGTTTTTCTACTTGTTCGCGTTTCTGCATTCCCAGGTAACCTTCTTCTCTTATGTCTTTTACTATTCCTGCTTCTGTTTTGGTGTTTGGTTGGGGTGGTTTGGTTACCTTATGGGTGTCTAGGCCGTCTTTCATTTCTTCTAGTAGGGCTGAGGAGCCTATTAATCGGCCGTGGCTGGTGGTTCTATCCACCGTATTTCTTTCAAAATTTCAAAATTCTGCCTTCGGCCTTATCTTTGGTGCTCTGTTTTCCCTTTTTTCGACTAGGTGGGAGATGGCCGAGAATCGCCAAGGTGACCAAGATGCGACGGCGGCGACGACGGTTCAGATACCGCATGAGCTGCCATCTATCTACCGGTGGGTTTCGAACGACGTACTAGGTGCGCCGTCGATCCTAGACCAAGGGTATTTGGACGAGTTGAAGGGGACTGGGATTCTGTTTGGTGGGGGCGGTTTAGAGCAGTAGTATCGGGTGGAAGCTGCTCGTCTCGGTGAGAGGGTCTGTTACCTGAACCTCGACCGTCCGACCGTTCCCCAATGGAAGTGGGTGAACGAAGTGATGTTTACCGACTTCAGTGTGCGGGTTCCATTCACTGACTTCCAGCCGCGTCTTCTCAACCGGGCTTCCGTGGCTCTGTCCCAGCTTCACCCCAACGCTTGGGCATCAATTTGTTGTTTCAAATTGGAGATCGAGTTTTTGCAATTACCTCAAGAGCCCGAGGTTTTTTTGTGTCTCTTCAATATTTATTCTTCAAATACTTCGGGTCGGACGAAGAAGGGGTATATGTCCGTTCGGCCGACGAAGAATCGAAAGATATTTACGTTGTATGAGGATTCCTTCCACGACTTCAAGGGTCGTTATTTTAAAATTTTTGCCGTTGGGGATCATCATCCTTTTTGGCTAAGTTTGGAAGGTGATGGCTTGTTTCCTGTTTATTGGAGTGATCAAGCCAGTTTTGATATTGCGCCGGTGAAGTACGAGGGGCTTAACGCCGATAAGAAGGATACTGTTGATATCCTCACCTTCTTTTTCTCTAAAAATAATTTATCCTCCAAGTCACTTTTGTTTAGCCCGGAGGAGTCTCAGAAAGCCATTGGTAACTTATGGGTTTTTTTGATTTTTTAATCTTCTCTCTCTTTTTTTTTTGTGCTTTTCGTTCCTATTTCTGATGGATTTTCTTTTCTTTTTCAGCGAAGATGGTGGGTAATGATGTGACATTGTCTTGCCTTCGCCGAATCTTTCGTCCCACTCCGACTAGCTCGCTTCCTTCTTCCACAACTGTCGTTCCGATTGGTGGGGCTCAAGCGGTGCCAACCGAGTTTGCTGGGAAAACTCGAGTTGAGCCGGATGGTGGCAGCTCGACCAACGTCGGCGACGCTAGCGAACGGCTTGCCCCCTCCTCCGTCTCCAAAAAAATGACGCTCCGCTGTTGAGGGTTCGAGTGATCCAAAAAGGGCTCAGACGTTGGAGGGAGGGTCAAGGGAATTTTGCCCCATGAATCGTTCCTTTGACGCTTCAGGCTTCTTCGAAAGTCATCTGCTGGGTCCCCGAGCGCAAGAGATCCTCCGAGATTACAACCCTTTGGAGAGTATTCGTTGGACCGAATGGGCGATGATCAGGGCTGCCACTATTATGAAGTCTGTGGAGCCCGCTTGACCATCGCCGATGAGATGGAACGTCGCAACGCCAAGCTCCTCGGCGATGCGAAGGCGTTCAACCTACAGAGGGTGGCTTTGGAGGAGGAGAAAGCTAATGCTATTCGGGGGACGCTGAAGGCGGAAGAGGATTTAAAGGCCTTAAGTGTGAAACTAGAGACTTTGGGGAAGGAGAAGGATTATGAGATCGACCGTCTTCGACGTCGGGAGGAAGGGCTTCTTGCCGAAGTTGAGAGGTTCCGAGGTTTAGCTGCCGAGGAAAAGGTTCGGGCCAATCTTGCCGAAGTGTCCGTGTCGAAACTCTAGAAGCAATGCGAGGATCTGACCAAGGATGCTAAGGGAGCCGTTTCTGCGACTGAAGGTGCCCTTAAGGCTCAGCTAGCGATTCTCATTCCCGACTTTGATATCGACCAGATAAGCTTTTTCAAGGATATTGTGGACGGGAAGGTCGTGGATCCTTCTGATTGATGTAATTTTATCCTTTGAATACTACTGCTATTTTATGGGGACCCGTCGTGCCTTTGACTGGGGCGGGTTCCATTTTAACTTTGACTTTTAAACACTTTTGATCCCGTCGTGCCATATTTCCGGGTCGGGATCAGTTTGTGAAGAAACTTTTGGCTAAGTGTTTTATGAATAACTTGGCTTGGTAGCCATTTAGATGCTTTGGCTAAGCGTTTTTAATGGTTTGATTGATTCATCTGTAAACGAATCATAAGTTTAACCTTGTGACAAGTTGCGGCCTGGGCCATTTGAGGTGGTTCTGGTACTTATGGACTTGGCCATTTAAGGTGGTTCTGGTACTTATGGACTTGGCCATTTTTCAGAAACCGAATTGGGTTGCTGCTCCCTTGGGAGAGCTATACTAGAGTTTGTCTAAGCTATGTACCTTAGCCGTTTTTAATTTGTGAGGGGAGTGATCAGTTCCCTCATCGTTCCTTGGAGTAAAGACCGATTTCCTGACCCTGGCTTGGTGCTGGCGAGCTTCGACAGGAGGTCGGCTCTGGTATTCCGTTCTCTCAGAACGTGAGATACTACCACCTTGTCAAAGATCTCCGTCATTCCTTTTATTTTGGCCAAATATCTCTGTAGAAGGGGGTCTTTTGCTTGGTAGGTTCCATTGATTTGAGAGCGTACCACTTGCGAGTCGGTGCAGATCTCGAGGGTCTTTGCTCCAACTTCTTGGGCTAGGGCCAGCTCGGCTAGCAAAGCCTCGTATTTAGATTAGTTGTTGGAGATTGGCAATTCATATCGAATGGATTGTTCGATCATGATTCCTTCCAGGCTTTCAAGGATGATCCCGGCTCCTCCCGACTTTTGGGTGGATGATCCGTCAACATGGAGCTTCCAGTTTCCTCCTTCGTCTTTTGGCCCATCGATTGTAGCCATCTCCGCTAGAAAATCAGACATGGCCCGTGCCTTAATCGCTGTCCTGTGTCGGAACTGGATGTTGAATTGGGATAACTCGACCGCCTAGTTAAGCATCCGCCCTGCGAGATCCGCTTTCTATCGGATAGCTTGATCCGTCCGTACGACTATAGTGTGGCTCTAGAAGTATTGTCGTAGGCGCCTGGCCGTAAAGAGGATGAGAAAGACCAACTTCTCTATCTTGGTGTATCTTAGTTCGGCTTCATGCAATACCCGACTTATGAAGTACACCGGCATTTGGCCTCCCGACTCGTCTTCTCGCAATAGAGCCGCTGCGATGGATTCATCAGTGATAGAGAGGTAGAAGTATAAAGGTTCCCCCTCTATGGGTTTTGAGAGGATTGGAGGTTCTGCGAGTAGTGACTTGAACTTATTGAACGTTTCTTCGTACTCTGGGGTCCACTCAAAGTCAATTCATTTTTTCATCAGTTTGAAGAAGGGAAGTGCATTCTTGGCCGAGGCTCCGAGGAAGCGGGATAGTGCAGTCAGCTTGCCGTTTAGCCGTTGGAGCTCTTTCAAATCAGAGGGGCTTGGCAATTGTGGAATGGCATTGCACTTTTTTGGGTTTGCCTCAACTCCCCTTGAATCCCAAGAACTTTCCGGCTTCCATTCCGAAGGCGCATTTCAATGGATTGAGACGCATCTTGTATTTGCACAAGGAATCGAAAACCTCTTTAAGGTCGGACAGCAGGTCAGCGGGATCTTCCGTTTTTACCAACATGTCGTCGATATAAACTTCGATCTTACGACCGATTATGTCTTTAAAAATCTTGGTCACCAAGTGCTGGTAAGTTGCTCCAGCATTCTTAAGGCCAAAAGGCATAGCCGTACAGCAGTAGGTCCCGTCCACGGTTATGAAGGCTGTTTTCTCTTCATCGAGCTTGTGCATCGAAATTTGGTTATATCCAGAATAGGCATCCATGAAAGAGAGGTATTGGTAGCCGGACGAGGCATCTACCAATCCGTCAATATTCGGTAGTGGGAAGGCGTCTTTTGGGCATGTCTTGTTCAGGTCGGAGTAATCGACGCACATTCTCCACTTTCCATTGGCTTTCTTCACAAGGACGACGTTGGCTAGCCAGGTGGAATAGGGTAGTTCTCTGATGAATCCTGCTTCCAATAGTGCTTTGGTTTGCTTTTTCATCTCGAGAGCTCTCTCGTCGGACATGCGCCTTTTCCGTTGGGCCACAGGTCGGTGGTTTGGATCCACAACGAGGGAGTGTGACTTGACAGATGGATCGATCCTAGGCATATCCGCTGGGGTGAAGGCGAATAGGTCACCATTCTCTCTTAGGAATTGAGAGAGTTGTTGCTTGAGTTCATAGGGCAAGTTCCGATTCAGGAAAGTGTGACGCTCCAAGGAATCCCCTATTTGGATTTTCTCCAAGCCTCCATCGGGTCTAGGTTGGGGTTGCTCTTCGACCCGGGCATCTAGATCAGCCAGGAAGATCCCGGTAGCTTCTCGGGATTGCTTCCGTAGGGTGAGGTTTCCATTGCTGCATCTCTTGGCTGCCTCCCGGTCACCAAAGATTATTCCGACTTCACCAGATTCGGCTTCGTATTTCATTACTAGGAACTTGGTTAGCACAGCACCACTGAAGTCATTGATGGTTTTACGACCCAAAATGATATTGTAAGCCGTGGAGTCCTGCAAGACGACGAACTCGGCCATAACAGTCTTCCTGGTTTTTCCTGATCCGATAGTCATTGGAAGGTCGATGCTTCTATCTGGTTTGATGAAATTGTCGCCGAGTCCCATAACTCCGGGTTGGTGAGTTTTTAAATTGTTTTCTTTGAAGTCGAGGCCGTCAAAGGCATTCCTGAACATGATGTTCGAGTCTGCGCCAGTGTCCACCAAGATTCTATGAACCAAGCCCGGTCCGAGTCTGGCCGAAATCACCATTGGTGAGTCAAAATCCGACAAGCCATGCATAAAATCTTCCTTTCCGAAAGTAATCGCCAGAAATGGTGGAGGGGGGTCTGCACAGTAGCTAGAATCTTCAGGTCTTTCTTGAGGGCCGATTTGGATTTATCTGTGGCGCTCGAGCCGGTGATCACGGCGATTTCCATGATTGGTTCGTCGTCGTCCCGTCGGAATCTAGGGTTCCGGGATTCCGGCCTTGGAGATCGCTCCCTATCGGAAGTTCTCGGTTCCCGGATGATCTTGACGAACTCATTCAACTTGCCGTCTCTGATGCCTTGTTCAATGTCGTCCTTAAGGTCGTAACAATCTTGTATTTTGTGTCCGTAGCCTTGGTGGTAATCACAAAACAAAGATCTGTTCTTTGCATTATGAGTCCTTCCTTTCAATGGTCTAGCTTTGGGAAGGATTCCCTTTTCTGAGACTTGATGGTAAATCTCCGTAATGGAGGCCACCAATGGAGTGTAATTATCAAATTTTTGCTTCAGGGGTTTCGGGTTGCCCCGAGGTCCGTTATCCCGATGGTTATCCCTGGGGTGGTATCTGTCCATGACCCCGGGGAGCCATATGGGCTTAGACGTTCTTCGTAGCTGCTACCACCCGATTAACCTCTTCTCGGTGGATAAATTCTTTGGAGATGACCTGTATTTCTTTCCGAGTTTAGACCGGCTTGGTCGTTAGCTGCTTTCTGAATTCATCATTAGCAAGGCCATTTTTGAAGCACAAGCTGGTCACCCCGTCGATCAATCCGTCAATTGTCTTGCATTCTGCGTTAAAACGCACAATGTATTTCCTGGTGGTCTCATTGGGCTTTTGGACGACGGCCAAGAGGTTGATGAGGTGTTTGGTGTTGTCAACGCTTGTGGTGAACTCGTTCAAGAACAACTCTCTTATCTCGGAGTAGCTTGAGATAGAACTCGCCGGCAATGAGGTGAACCATTGGCTTGCCAGGCCGGTAAGAGTAGTGGGAAAGGCTCGACATTTGACCTTGTCCACCGCGCAATCACAGATCATCCTATGCTCAAAGTCATTAAGGTGGATGTATGGATCGGTGGATCCGTCGTACTTCATGTCGGTTGGTTTGACAAAGTGTCTGGGGGGTTGGACTTTCAGGATTCGACTTGAGAACGGAGTGTAACCGTCAATGGGTGCGGTTACATTCTGGCCTCTAGTCTTCTTATATCGCCTATAAGCCCTTCGACCTCCGTTATGGTCCCTCCCCGAGGAGGATTCGCTGTCATCTAAACTGCTATGATAACGCCTTCTTCTTGGAGGGGTTTGGGGTTGTTGAGTCCTCCTAGGTGGGGAGCGAGACTTGGATCGAGAACGCTGTCTGGGCGGAGTTCGTCCACGCAGTTGCCGGTTCCTCATGGTGGATCGGAGTCCGACATTCTCCTTTCTCAGTTCCCGAACCTCCAGCTCCATCGCTTGCATTCGATGTCTCAGCTCCTGGGAGATCTGAGATTCTTCCGATCCAATTCTGCCAAAAGGTCGGGGGGTCGGACCGCTTGGTCCAATCCTATCGAAAGCACTTTGTCGATTGCCGTGGTTTGGATTGTGAGGGGGTGGTTGTCCGTTCTGGACACCTCCCGAATTCGTATTAGCATTACCACTTCCAATGGCTTCGTTAGCCGTGGCGTTAAGGTCTAGCCCTTGCTGCTGTAGCTCGCGTTGTTGGTCCCGACGTTGATCGTCGCCGGAGTGGTCAGTGTAAACCATGCCCTCCTCGTCTTGATTAGCCATCATCGGTTACGTTGAGGTGAGTCCCTACAGACGGTGCCAATGTACGGAGTGTACCTTCGAGGGATTTTGGGACTACCGGCATAACCGGATGTGCCAAGACAGAAGGCTGGAGGTTTATGTGAAAAGGTGGTTGTGCACTAGCAGAGATTCGCCAAATAAGAATTTGGGAATTCTCCTAATGCGACTAGTGGGATAGGGTTTAGAAGACGTACCTGAGGGTAGAGCTGATCTCCCTTTTATATACCCGTTGTGATTGCTCTTATTCATGGGATAAATCCGTCCGAGATCGTTATTGATATGATCTGATCTCGTGTTGATTTACCGCATGAAATTAAGAGAGGAAGAAATCTGTACGAGATCGTCATTAATATGACTTGATCCTATATGGATTCTTTGAATGATGTCGTGGGCCGTTTTGGGTGTGGGCCATGATAATAGTGAGGTTCTGATGAGTCCGTCATGAATTTCGGCCATCCAGGCCCAGTATCCAAAACATAAAACTTGCACATCCCTTCAATGGTCATATGGCAGCTTCAATTTTACCACTTCCAAAATAAAGTCATAAAATAATGCTAATTACTTTTGGATTTGTAATTTTTATTATTTGTAAGTTTCACTACTTTAATTTTAAAGTAATTAAAATATTAATTAATAATTGTTTGAGACTTTGAATTCTCACTTAGAAAGCGCTTGTGCCCCTAAGGCTTGTAGCGACAAGGCACGCTGCTTTGAGCTACGGATTTGTCCAACAGAGGTATATTCGGTTGTTTGCCAATTTGATTATGCCCCTGATTAAATGGATGTATAAGTGTATTTTAAAATGAGTTTAATTTATGATGTATTTTTTATGAAAAGCAAAGATTATTAGTAAATTTTAAAGAAAGTGTGTATTGCATATGATGTTTTATTTGTTTATTGTTTCTTTTCTATTGTAAAATAAATAATTTTTACTCTTCACCCAGCTTTCCTCCTCACCTTAGTATTACTCTAATTTATGTGTCAAATGTATAATTATGTAATATTTTCATAGCGGGCCATTTGGAATGTTGGGCCTTTCTGTTTGAGGTTAGGTGATCCTCTTTTTCCTATAATTTGTAGACTACTAGACTTTCATGCATAAGGTTTTTGAAAAACAAAATATGGACTTTGTATTTTTAAATAGAACTTTTCGGGGACAATAGCAGGTTGGGACCAACACCGACCAACGACCCTTCTCCTTCAAACACACAACGCCGACACTCCTTTATTGTCGCTGACTCTTCTTCTTTCTCTCCTTCTTCGTGACACTGCCGCCGCTTTAACTTCTTCTTCCTCCCAGAGACACAACGCCAACCACCTCTCCTTTATCCACGCCAACACCAGAATCGCCACCGACGTCTCTTCTTCTTCATCTTCCTCGCTGTTTCCTCGTCCCTCTTCTTCCTCCGACCACCGAGTCGAATGCTTTCTGCACGGAGTCAAACAGCGCCTTCACAAAAAGGTGAGTCATCTTCCGTCTTCACCTTCCTCTTCGCGTCGTCGTCGTAAATCTGTGTCTTATTCTTTGTTGTTGTTGTGGTGGTGGTGTTGAGATGGTTGTTGTTGTTGTAGTGATAGTGTTGCAGTTGTAGTGATGAAATTGTTGTTGTTGTTGTGGTGGTGGTGGTGCTCGTGGTGCTGGTGGGGAAAAATTTATGGATGATAATTTTGTTTAGTTTCAGATGATGATTTTGTATAGTTTCGGATGATAAGTTGTGATTTGTTCGAATGATAATTTCGTATTGTTTTGGATGATAAATATTTTTAATTTTAGATTATAATTTATAATTAAATTTATTAGCTCGCTAATAATTCCCTAATATTAGTTTCGTGGCAGTACTCTTTTTTTTTTAAATAAATAATTGGGCTTATTGTCCAAAAATGTTTAGAAAGTTAAATTCGGTTTTTAACAAGTAGTGCAGTACAGTGACAAAAAAAGTGATGCAGTATTATTCCACTCTCTGTGTATTTGTGTTGTGTATATATACTAGTGATATGTATTATGTAGTTATTATGTTTATGTACCTTTGCCATGTACATTAAACGTCTATCATTCTATATATTTTGAAAATTGAGCCGTGACATTATTATAAATGTTTGTCATATTAATCGTATTTTGATAAAGCTTTTATTTTTTAAAGCAAGTTATGAAAGTTGATTTTTAAAAGATAATTTTTTAAAAGTTGTAATAAATATATTTGATAAAATGAAATAAAAATTATCTTTTAATAAACACAAACAACAATAATTATATTTAATAAAATGATTTTAAAAAATTAAAATAACTATAATAAATATAAAAATAATAAAAAAGTAGATATTTATTAAGAAATAAAATTATATTATACTTTTTAATTTTTGATAAGCATAAGCCGAAATTCCCTCTTAAATGCTTTTAAAAATATTTTTATTTTTTAAAAACGATAAATACAAACACTTCATTTTTTTTATTTATTAAAAATAAAATGAGGTGCTAATATTTTTGAAAAGTGCAAGCCACTGTTCGAAAAACTTTACAAAACTCAGCCTATATTCTAGCTATGTCATTAAAATTGATATTTTAGATCTATAATTACTTGTGACAATAAAAATTAAAAACTTTCGAAATTCTAATCACCATACTTTTTTTTTGAACAGCTAATCACCATACTTTTTTTTTTTTTTGGGTCAAGTGGGTTGGATAAGCCCCAACCCTAGCTATCTCCCACAGACACACACCCCATATCCCTTTTCCCCATGAGTTTCATATATCACTTTCTAGTGACTAGGATTTGAACCCGGTGCACTTTCTAGGGAAGGCATACATATGTGCCACTAGACCAAGCCTTGCATAGAAAATAGAAGAATGGGGCTTCAAGTTCCCTTCAACTGCCCACACGGCCCAATTTAAGAATTCAGACCAACTAATACGGTGTCGTTTCATGCATTCCCTCTTCTTTTCTTCTCTGCTATTTCATCACTCTCACACTTCATTATCCATTAGCGTTATCAGCAGCAGCAGAAGAAGAAGAGGGTAACAGTAACAATGGCAGCGTCAGCAGCTATGGCTGCTCTTCAGAGCTCCATGACGTCACTCTCACTGTCCTCCAGCTCCTTCCTCGGAAAGCGTCTCTCTCCCATCACTCTCTCTCCTCCTTCTCCTCTTCTGGTACCCCAATTCATCTTCTCTTTCCCTAATTCCTTTTATTTTAAATCCAAAGTTTCAATTTTGAACACTCCAGGTGCTTCCTTTTTACTCATTGTGAATTCGGTCATTTCTATATTTCATTGTTTCCCATTTGCATTCCAAATTCATGGATAGTTTTAAAAAGAATAATTAGATTAGTGGATTGCAGTTGTAAACTGTAAAGTAGTGCACTTTTTTGCTTTTGAATTCATAATCAGGTTTCTCTTCAAGTTGATATGGCTGACTCCCTTGGCTTAATATATAAGTTTCATTCATGGCTTGGATTTTATGTTATTTTCATATGCATATATTGGTTTTAGGGGTTAAGATGAATGGTTTTGTAATTTGGCATGAATTTTATGTTTTAAGCCTCTTCATGATAATTGATAATAATTTCTGAAAACGAATATGAAATAAGCATTTATGGAAAAGCCGAATTTTGATTGTTAGAATCTATGTATCTTGTGTTTAAACTTTAAACTGTGTGAAGTTGGGAAGGCTAAAACTATAGGATAGGGTTCTTGATGGATGCTCATTGATTTGTGTTTAGGCTTGTTATGGAAAATCTAGTGATTGTTAACTTAATAATATTATTATTCATTCATGCCGTAGCTATAGCTAACATTTGGGAAAAGCTTTTGATCAACCTGAAAGTTTCTAGATTCTTTCTGTTTCTTTTGCTCTTCATTTTTGTTTTGAGTTGCAAGAAATGCTTCATTTTTCATTCAGATAACAATATCCATGCTAGTCCTGAAACTTCGTTGTGCCATCAAGATTGTAAGTCTAAGTTTACCATAGATGTTGTACTGAAAGGTTTGGTTGATTAACTTGAGATTGTTTTATGTTGTAACATGCAGAGTAAGCCGGCAGAAAATCCATGTCTTATTGTAATGAAGGTGAGTATTTGATTCTTGCATCATCCATATTCCATTGATGCTTAATTTGATTATTCTTTTGTGAATTTCATAAATTCAAATCAAAATGGATGTTAAGGATAGATTATTAGAATGTGATCCAATTCGATTAAAAACATTTAACCAGAAAGTCTGACCAAAATGTAGCTCGGTGCAACCAATGCAAGAAGAAAAGTATGTATTTCACTTTCATAAAATCTTGAGGTTCATGCAAAAGAATTTTACTAGATTCATGAGCTATTCTTTTGGCATAGCATATTACCCTTTCTACGTTAGTGATGCAGAACTTGATGTAGTATACTTTTTAGAACTTAACACTAGCACTGAATTACCATAATCATGATTCAGCATGGATTGCCTAGGTAGCCTTAATAATTGTCTTGTGTCACTTGCATGGTATATTTTTTTAAACTGCTGCTCCATTTGCAGCTTAAGCGATGGGAGCGAAAGAAATGTAAACCAAACAGTCTTCCCATCTTGCACAAGATGCATGTTAAAGTTGGAGATACTGTGAAGATCATATCTGGGCGTGAAAAGGGGAAAGTAGGTGAGATTATCAGGCTCTTCAAGCATAACAGCACTGTCATAGTGAAAGACATAAATTTGAAGACGAAGCACATGAAGAGTACACAGGAAGGGGAACCAGGACAACTTCTCAAGGTTATTTTCATTTTCTCTACCGAAAAAACACAAGATTATAAATTCTCTGATCCTTCTTAATGCTCTTACTTTTATCAACATCTCATTATTGTTTATTATATATATATGCAATGTTATTTTTTTATGAACTTCATTAAGGTGCTCCCTGTTAGGGTGTTTGTGAATTTTGATTTTGGAGGGAAAAGTGAAGGGAAGCAGATTCCTTTTCTTACTCTTCAGATCCTTCTCTTCCATTTCCCTTCAAAAACTCCAACTCGCAAACACACTCAAATGATATATGCATCGATCTAATGCATATTAACTAGTAAAATGTGCATGCCATTGTTGTTCTATCTCTTCATCTCTTAATACATGTGAGATCCTTTTGTTCTTCTCTCTTCTTCCATTTGCAGATTGAAGGCCCTATCCACAGCTCAAATGTGATGCTGTACTCCAAGGACCAGAATGTTGCGAGCCGCGTCGGTCACAAAGTCCTTGACGATGGTAAAAGAGTCCGGTACCTTATAAAAACTGGAGAGATAATTGATAGTGCAGAGAATTGGAAGAAACTGAAGGAGGAAGACAAGAAAACTGAAGAAGTTGCAACCACCTAGTTTTGTTGGTTGAATTTTTCAAGGCCCTCACCATGGATGTAACAATAGGTGTACCTTTTCTTTTCATCATTTGATGTATATTTTTACGTAACCTGAGTAATTAATTGCTTTTTTTTTTTTACAAATGTTGTTTTGACTTTGTTTAAGAGAAGAAATCTTTCAAGAAGATAATTCATTTCACATCTCATAATATGATTAGGGATGAAAGTGATAAGCATAGAAGACTTAAAATGAGTATAATATTCTGATTATTCCCAAATTATATTCTTTTCACTATGTGGCAACAACAAAAATCCTTGAGCATGCTCAAATCTCTAGACCCTATTAATACTATTGTATACTCTATATTAAGAAATTTAACCAACTATTCATTTTCATGCGTTTCCACTTTCCAAATCCAAATTGGAAGTTCAAAGTTGGCATGCTTTTTGATTAAACAATCATATAAAAACACCATTAAAATAGAAACAACAATGTCAATTTCATTTTCCATTTATGTAGATATATATGAAACAGTTTTCTTTCTAATCAAAATCATAACCAAGCCATGTGTAGCTGATTTCATGGAACCATCAACCATATACAATCCCGTGAGAATGGTATGGAAATGCGTTGAGGCCAATTCACAAACACTTGGCATGTGTGCATGGCTAAAAAGAAAAATTTTCTGAAATAACAAAATTTTATTTTAAAAAAAAATTAATAAGACTTTATTTACTATAATTTATTTATTTTTTTTATGATAATCTATTGTTCGCCTTACTGTAAAGCTAATTTTGGCTTTTTATTGATTTTAGCCATATAAAGTGGCGAATTGTATGATATTAGCCATTTAAAATGACGAACTTCAGCATATTAGCCACATAAAGTGGCGAGCTAAGTGTGGGACGAACTTGATGCCATTTGGTTCCTATAAATCTATCATCCGAAACCCATTGTTGTGCCACTCATCACTGCACACTTTTTTTTCAGAAATTTTTTTAAAATAAAATAAATTAAATAATTATTTCTACTTAAGATTAAGGTTAAGATGGAATGTAATGCATGGACCATGAAAGATCTGGAAGGTGTGAAATTGTTTTCAGAAAAATCATGACTTTTTCTTATTAGTGGTTGAATATAGGTTCATTAGATTTTCATCCTATGATTTAGTTAGGAAATGATTTTCATGTGTCTCAATTGAAGTCTATAAAAGTCAACACAAAACTCCAATGCATAATGCTTTTATGTATTTTTTTCTTTGATTACAAAATACTTACACAAGACAATAAGTGTTAAACTAAACATAGCTTTTCATATTGAGGAAGCAACACATAAAAATGCTACTGGCTGTTTAATTAAACCATATATACTTAGTTGTCTACTTATGGTTAAAATGGAATGTAATGCATGGACCATGAAAGATGTGGAAGGTGTGAAATTGTTTACTAAAAAAATATGACTTTTTCTTATTAGAGGTTGAATATAAGTTTATTAGATTTTTATCGTATGGTTTGTGTTGAAGTTTGCCACTTTATGTGGCTAATATGCTAAAATTCGCCACTTTAAATGGCTAATATCATGCAGTCGCCACTTTATGTGGCTAAAATCAATAAAAAGTCAAAATTAATCTTATAGTTAGGCGAACAATAAATTGTCATTAAAAAAATTGGATTACGGTAAATAAAATCTTATTATTTTTTTTGGAAATAAAGTTTTGTTTTATTTTATTTCCGAAAATTTTCAGCTGGAAAAGATTAACACGTTGTGCAGAATTTACCACAAAAAGCCCTAGCATAAAACAAACTTCAAATTCATTGATTTCAGCAATGAATATATAGACATGCATAACAGTTAATTTAATTTAAATTAAATGTGGGGCTGTGTAATAGTTAAAAAAAATACATAGCACATGGTTACGTGCCTGCATCACTATATTATATATTATTATACATTACGTGCCTGCATTGCATATAAAAAAAGAAAAAACAATTAGCCAAAGGTGATAGGTCCTTTGATAAAAGGGGTATCAACTTTGAAGATTGGCATCCATAATTGGAGTTAATGGAGGAGGAAGCAGTTGATAAGATGGAGATGAAAGATGATCCTTCTTCATCAAGAACATACTGTGTTACTGGAGCCACTGGGTATATTGGTTCAAGCCTTGTAGAGACTCTTCTTCAAAGAGGCTGCACAGTTCATGCCACTCTCAGAGATCCTGGTTAGTCATTTCTTTTTTTTTTTTAAACTTCAATTGTGATGTTGCTTTTTTTTTTACTTAACATGAATGAAGACCTTAGAGAAATTAAGAAAGTGCAAAATTAGCTATGTGATTATGTGAGATATATGTTAATGAAAAAAAGCTTCTGCAATAATTTTTATTTATATTGATAAGCAATTTTATCCTATGCGTATATTTTATATTTGTCAATAAAAATATGAGATTAACTTAGTGTTGGTAAAAAAAATAAATTGTACTAATTATGTGGCACACCTCTAACTTGATTTCAGCAGGAAATTTCTTAATAAGTTTTGTAGATTAATGATAAAAGTTTATTTAAATAAGTTTTTACATAAGTTTTTTTCATTATTATTTGATTTACTCCATTAAGTACCTATAGGATGGATGGAGCAGAAAGTGTTGCCATGTTAGCATTTAACCTGCCGGCTTGCACTTAACGGATTAAACTCATAATAAGAGCTAAAATATAGGGTGAGGGTTAGATTTGCTGGTGTAAGTATTTTTTAAATTGAAAATAGAGATTTTATTTTTATAAAAGAACATTAATAGTGTTTAGATCGATATGAATCTAATAACTATTAATGAATGTAAGTAAAAGAAAATACTTATTCAGTATATGACTATCCCTCCTCAAAATATAAACCTTTTAGAATTTATAAAAATAATTATATGTATAAGTGTTTTTTGCAACTAATCCGACAAGTAGCCTAATTCCCAATGGGCCCAACACTACTATTGAATATTGGAATGCACCATGGTTTGGGCCTATGATAAATACATGTTTCGCCGTACCAAGTGGCCTATTTCTCAATACCAAAAACCCATTTTCCAATTTTTTTTCTCTCAAATTCTCCAATTATATACGAAAATGTTAATACTTTGTTGAATTTTGTCTCATATAAGATTAATTTAATTATTATTTCTTTTTGGGATTTTAAATGAAACAGAAAAATCACTACACCTAATGTCACTGTGGGCTGGAGGTGACCGATTGAGATTGTTCAAAGCAGATTTGAATGAAGAAGGAAGCTTCGATGAGGCTGTAAAAGGCTGTGATGGTGTTTTTCATGTTGCAGCTTCCATGGAATTCAACGTTGATGATAAAAAAAACATTGGTAATTAAATACCATGCATCACATTACCAATGCTTTTAACATTGAAACTTGATAAGCCGTTTTAACTTCTTTTTGCTATATTGATGTAGAAGTTAAACAATAAAAATTCAGCTAAGATCAGTCAACAACTTAAATTGGATGTTCTATTTTTTAGGTTTCGGATGTTCAGTTTCTAAAAAAATATAAAATTGATTGATGATTGCTTTAGATTTCGGATGTTCTATGACTTTTGTTCTATTACGGATGTTCTATTTTTTATTGGTTAATATGTTGGTTAGAAAAATATTGGTTACCTATAGTTTCTTATTCACAAATTAATGTAATGTATTAATGATGAGAACTTGCAGAATCTTATGTTCAAGAAAGCATAATTGATCCTGCAATCAGAGGAACGTTAAACCTTCTCAAATCATGCTTGAAGTACAAAAATTCAGTGAAAAGGGTTGTCTTCACATCTTCCATTAGTACCATAACTGCCAAGGACAATGACGGAAAATGGAAGCAAATAGTTGATGAATCTTGCCAGGTACAAGCTGATCATGTATGGAACACACAAGCAAGTGGATGGGTATGTATTTAGATAATACAACCTCATTCTGATTTAGTGATTGATTTTTTGTATTGTAATGTTTGCGTTGACTTTTGTTACATCGTAACAAAAATGACTATGTTGTTGTGTGTTTTGGTATAATGTGTCAGGTTTATGCACTTTCAAAGCTTGAAAGTGAAGAAGCAGCATTTAAATATGCAGAAGAGAATGAGATTGATCTTGTGTCAGTTATAGCAACCACTGTTGCAGGCCCATTTTTCACGGCTAATGTACCTTCAAGTCTTAAAGTTCTTCTCTCACCAATTACAGGTTCAGTTTGCCATCTAATTGTCATGCATGTGAAGAAATTAAACTAGTTTACTCAGGACTCTGTTGACCTATTTTGTCTGTCTATGAGTGAAAGCCATGTTCAATTACATGGTTTTGATATTCTGTTTCAGAAGTATTGCATAGTTTCAACACTCACTTGATCAAATTGGGGTTCACAAATTTCTATATGGATTGAAAATCGAAAATTTTGCATAAATTGAGTTAACAAGGTTTATTACATGAATATAGGTCACACTTTGTAGCAGGTTGTGAAAAAGTAATTTTTTTTTTTGATATTACACGAATTTCACAAATTGCGATAAGCAGGCGTTATCTCCTTAATCAATTGTTTCGAATTAAGCTTTTTTTTTCTGCCCAAATAAATAAACCACATATTTGTGTCACAATAACCTACCATTATTTAATTCCTGAAAAGTTTGTCTTATGAGAAGTCATCCATGGGATACCAACATTTCTGGCTGCAAATTGGGTGTGTAATTGTGTAAAGTATCTTTCACACCAACTACTTCTCCCAGAAAACATTGAATACATATATGCTGAGTGTTGCATCAAAACATGAAACATCTAAATGAAATTTGTACAGGTAGGAATTTACTCAAGTTATTTATCATGTGACAATGTTTGACCATACATATGTAGGTGAACCTCAGTTTTACAAGATATTAAATGCTGTGAATTCAAGAATGGGGTCAATAGCTTTGGTTCACATTGAAGACATATGCAATGCACACATATTCCTAATGGAGAATGACAAAGCACAAGGTAGATACATATGCAGCAGCCTCAGTTGTCCATTGTCAAACTTGGCTAATCTTCTTGACAAACACTACTCTAACTCAAACATCAGAAGGTAAATAATGTTCTTCCCTTCATTAGTTACACTCATTATTGGTGCTTATGTTATTCTTATCTACATATATGTCTGTATATGCAGGGTTGCTGAGAAAAATTATGACAAAGTTCCTTGTGAGATTTCCTCAAACAAGTTAAAAGATCTTGGTTTTAGCTACAAGCATGGCCTTGAAGATATAATCAATCAAACAATCATGTGTTGCCTTGATTATGGTTATTTACCTCCTATAAGTTAACATAATCTCTCATGAAATCCTGGAATTTTGTCCATACTGTTGCTTTAAACCCAAAGTTTGATCCGTCATGTATTTGTTTGACTTCTTTTATAAATGAAATTTCGAATAATTAATGTCAATTATGGAGGCCATGGTCCCGGAATTTTCAATGCGATATCCATGGCACGATTGCACCAACCGGAGGGCACTGACGAGTTCAAGAGCACAAAGGAATCTATAATTGCATCTTAACTGATTCAACAAACTTTTAAATGCTGGTTGGTCCATGTTGAGGTGAACCTCTTGAATCTTGGTCCTGAAAAATTAATCTGATATTGACTACTTTTACTTAACAGAGTTAGAAATCTAAGTCTACAATGTGAACCAAAAACATATATTACCTGATATTAATTACACTTTGAAGACTATCTGATGAAATAATTCAATGTAACTAAGCTTAAAAGTCACTTTGAAAGATACACATAACTAAGTGCTGTTGAATCATAATAATTGTTCAACAGTTCAACTAACCCTCAGTGTGATTTTCATGACATCATGCAGTTTTATTCATCTTTCCACTTCAAAGATGCTGATATTTGTTAATGGAAATCAATGTGATTAATGAGTATGAAAAAATCATGAACTTATGTCAATTACTCATTTAATTTGATCATTTGACCAACAAAATCATATGACTTGAAGTGGAAATGTAGTAACTGGTTAGATATTCAATTTGATTGTTGAAACTTGAAACATTAACATTCAGTGGTTGTTTGGTTTGAAAAGCATTTTGACCAAATGTGAAGTCTACAATCATTGAAAAACATGTCTATGTAACTGAAATCCTAAAGAGCTTAGAGTAACAACCATATCTAATAATCTAAACCTCACTAAATAGGGCTACCATTAATCCTATAGAGGTTTTTGTAATTTATTTCACTCATATTTTTATAACTCAAGTAAATGTGTAACCAAAATTAGAGATGCTTCTAAAATATCATGCAAACCACAAAACAAAAATATATTACATAATTCAAATCATGTCATAATATTACAAAAAGAAAAAGTTCCAGTACAATCTGTTAAAGAAAAAGAGTAAATACCCTCCTTGGTTCAGTAAATACAAAACACTCCTCCGCAATTTGAAAATGTCTAATCAGTCTCCAACCACATGAGTAATCGATTTAAACAGCTCTTATAAATCGTCACCTGCTGATATGTTAGGAACCGCTTAAATCAGTTATTTGAATAGTTGGAGATGGAAAATGACATCTAGTCACTATTATAAGAAAATTTAGGAAGCCATATATAGAAGGAGTAATCCATTACCCCATATTTCTCTGCATTTTTTCCAATTACCTTAAGTACTGCATTGCTATCAGCAACTAGCTAAGTCTGCATCAAAGCATTTAATAGAAGGAAAAGCCACAAAGGGTTCATAAATAAAAAAACAAAAATTATAAATAAAAAAAAAGGGAAGTGTCATGACTGAGAACAGAACATTGATAAAAAGGGTCCTCACCCTCTATTTATGAGTTTCATGCCAACTGCACCACCTTTAGAGTTCCAAATGCTTGGCTCCAAAATTTGAAATATCCAAATGAGATTCAGTCATTGAATGATATCAGTTCCCAAACAAGGGAATGGAAGGGGCCAAGGGGGGGTTAGTGCACACATTTATGAGGGTGCATGTGCCACATGATAACTTCAAGGTTGTATAGATGTTAACAGTAATGAAATGTCATTACCATGTACCAACCCACACTAAGCTTTCTTGCCATTTGGATTTAATATTAATACCACATAAATTCCCAATAAACATTGCTATATGCCTATATCCATTTCCATTCTTCTATATAATCTATCTAACTCCAAACTTAGGCTTTGTCTAATACAAACTTGTTTAAAAAGTAAAATAAATACAAAAACAAGTATAACATTTTTATCTTAGGAAAAATTTGTTAATATTTTGTCAACTAAAAACTTGTAGATAGATAACAAAACAAGAGAGATATAAATTAGTGCATGCTATAATACATATGGTTATAGTGGCTATGATGTGTATACAATTATAACAATACTTAAAAAATATTACTAAAACTAAAGTATACGTTTTTTATTTGAAAAATAAAAATAGCAAATATGTACGTAATTTTAATTTTAACAACACTTTTAAGTGTTGCTAAAGTTGTTTAGTCACTATAATCACTGTAATCATAGACATGATAGACCCCACCATATAAATTTGTTTCTATATTTATATCATGAACTTATGATTCATTTTATTATAACCCATAACACATTCTTTTAAGTTCTATAATGGTCAGCTTATCAAAATTTATACATACTTTAAGCTTAATAAACACTTAAAAAAAACTTACAGACAACTTTTTCTTCTTCTGTATTTCAATTTTTATTATCTGTACTAACCCTGGTTCATGTTAGATCTTATCTTAAGGTGTTGGTGATCTTATCAGAGGAAGATCCATAAGATCCAATGAAAGGAAACTGGCCAATTAAATATTATCAAAGCAATGGCAGCACAATGACAAGAAGAGAAGAGACAAGGAATATATGCCTCACTCATCAACTGTGAACAATGAACATATACCTCTAAATACTCTAATCCTTCCTTCTCTTTGTCCTCATCTTTGGAACACCCTATGTCTGAACTTGATCCATAGTTACTCATCAAGGACCACATCACATGCCTCTATTTATTATTTACTTATATTATTTCTTTCTTTATTACTCAAATAAAATGGTGGGCATGCATTACTTTTACAATATGTCTATTAATCTAAGGTCAAAGACATTGCCTAATAATTATTATTATTATTAAGATGTAACTAACTGATTATAGTATAACCCACCGCTCATCATAAATGAGCACTTAAAAATGAAATCAAATAATGGATCTGCATTAAACTATACAAATCAATTAATATGAATTTTCATACCTGGTCCTAGCCTCCTAACTTGTACCATTTAATTTTAAAATAACAATTTATTTGAACAAAATAGTACACTGGAAAACTAAATATATCTAAACAAAATACCTAAAGAAACAACTATATCTAGGCAATTGCAATGACCAATTACAATATTTACCTCTTTGCACTTCATTGTGCAGAAGAAAATTTTCAGTGTTAGCTAAAAACTAAAAATGTATGGAAAGGAAGTTCATACAATTAACAAAGAAAAAAGGCAAGTTGACTTGGAAGTGGGATTCAAAAGATGAACAAAAAGAATCTTCCATTCCATAGATCCACAAAAATCGTCACTACACAATTTAATATTGCCATTTCTTTTAGAACTTTGATTTGATTCTCTTGCTTCAGGGTTTGCAAATCACCACAAAGCAAGGAAGAAGAGCTCTAGGATTGAGCAAATAAAGCTCTTCAATGTTTGAATAAAGACCAACTTTCCCTGCCAATGAATCAAATCCTGTTTGCCCTGCAATCTCTTGAATATTCTCTAGAGGCCTATGGACCCTGCCAGCAATAACTCTGCACACTATCAACACTTTTCTCAGTGAAGGGTCTTGGTCAATAACCTCAATGGATTCAAAGGCTCTTCCACTTGTTGAAGTGGTGAAAACACCAATTCCACCCTTGAGTTCCTTCTTGGCTGAAAAACCATTTCTTATGATCCTACAAACACAGCATCTCTCTGATAAACAAAGGCTTGAAGAGCCATTGAGGCCTAAGGAACATGCAACTGTGGTTCCATAGAACCTTAAGAGTTCGTTCCCATCGGCA